>JAXISO010000129.1:0-118473 GCA_036785465.1 Colletotrichum agaves | reverse complement strand
AATATTTATTTTCTTAGAGGAAATATATTTAATTATAACTTAATAATTTAGAGTATATTAATTAATAATAAATATTATAAATATAAATTTAAAAGTACTTATATAATATTAAATAATATTTATATTTTATTTATTCTTTTAAAATTAAATAATAATAATATTAAATACTATAATAATAATTATTTTAATTTAATAATATTAATTATAGAAATTTATAATTTTATTTAATATAGAATTTTTTATAATTATATTATAAATTAATATAATAATAGTATTAAGAATTTTAGGGTTCCCCTACTTAGAAATTAATATTTTCTAGTTAATTATAACTCTTTTTATTCTATTTATAATAAGTATATATTATACTTTTTATTTTTTTATAAATAACTCTTAATAAATAATTATATTATATTTTATATAAATAACTAAGAATTTAAATTAATATTATATTAATAAGAGAGAAAATAAGGAAAAAAATAGTATAGAAACCTATACTAGTATACTACTAGTGGAAGCTAGTATAGTATGGGTAGGGAAATTATGAGATTTAGGTTTTTGGGGGGTTATTAGTAAAATTGGTGTGGGTAGGTGGCCCGCACTAATAGTGTGTACCAAGAAAAATAAATAGGAGGAGAAGTTGACGTGGGAGTGAGGCGCCAATCCGAACCTGGAAATCCACAGATTTAATTGCTTGTTCCCCCTTTACCCCCCATCAAAACTTCTGGCCTTGCACACCATCAAGGACAGACGATCACAATCCTTTGACTATACCTGAAGGTCAACGTTGTTGCCTGCAAAAAGTCAAGGTCGCCGAGCGGTTCTTCAAGCGACATCGATTGTAAAAACGGCATCGCGATAACCCCGACTTGGTGTCTCGTAGTTCATAAGGGGAGTAAATGGGAGAGATGCGATAGGCGAGAAATACAGTAAGTATTCAGGCTTCGTCTGGTCAATCCGCTTCGTCGGACATTCAGCCCAGGCCAAGGGTCCAATAGCAGCGATGAAATATTTAATGACGTCACTCAGTCCCGAGTCTACGGACATGATGGGAACGCCGGCAGCAGTTCTCAATAATCTTTCTCTCGATGACCCCTGATTTGAGTATAGTGTGAAATCCCCCGCGTCGTCTACCAGAGGGGACCTTGGCGAAGGTGGTCTAGACTTCAGAGAAAGATCGATGCCCGTCTTTCGACCGATGCATGGCAGAACCTACTCATAATCTAGTGCCCTTTTCTGGTAATCCCGATGACATACCAGTAACACAACAATACCAGGAAGCAGAAACTTGGAGGGTGCACCCGGTACTTCACGAACATTCCCAAGCGAAAGCGACATCTCAATTCCATCACAACCCTCCCATTAAGCCCCCGCCCTGACGAAGATCAACAGGTACATACCCCAGCCACCCTCCAATGACATCCTGGGTTGCCCTCTGCGGCTCTCGTCTCCAACACTCCCGGGCTAGAAGCCGTTCCCGGTATTGAGAGTGGGGTGACGAGGACCTCCCATCAGGATGTGACGACTTTGAAAGTTAAACTTGCGAATGTCAAGGAAGCACCAAGAGCCCAATTGGTTTATGACGACCTTGACAGTGCGCAACTCGCACTCTGATATACGAAGTTTCATGAGAAAGGGTGGGGAGGCCCTCAGCACTTACCTGTTCGTGGGGCGCGAAGTTACCCCATGGGGTTGGACAGCGATATGCTTGTTCTGTTTACATGGATTCGGGGTTGACTGGAAACTTAATGCCAATACTCTGAACCCCGCGTGGCATCATGCGCGAAGACGGCATGCCGAACACTGGCGAACTGGGCTGCGCGAGCCCGCCGACCTTTCTTTCGACTTCGACTCTTTCGTCAATTGCGATTATGAGGGCCGTTTACATCATCCTGCCCATGGCCCCTGTTCGATCAACAGTCTGCCGACGTAATTCTAGTTGCCTCGGCGTCACGCTCGTGAAAGTTCTGGCTTAACTATTTACATGATGGACCGTCCCACGATCTACCGACCTTCTGAGAGTCAACTTGAGCCCAGACAGTCTAGCCCATCCTTTCCTTGGATACCCTGTATCACTACCCGAACTCGCGCATACTACGTTTACTTAATTTTCCTCACGATCATTCACCAAAATGAGAGTTTCCATAATCATCCCATTCTTCCTCTGCCTCTTCGGCGTGGTCTCTGCTCAGATGGCTATGCCTCTGCAGGATTCCATGGAGGCTCAAGGCCACAAAGGCAGAGGCAAGGGGGACAAAGGCAAGGGGGGCAAAGGCAAGGACGGCAAAGGCAAGGGCGAAAAACCCGTCAAGGGCGGAGCTGATGCTCTGAGCGTACGCATTGATGATCTACGCACCAAGGTCGCCAATGCCAACGACACAGTCGTACCCTTCAAGGGGGGTAGTGTCAAGGGTCTTGTGGGGCTGTTGAAGGTTAATGAGGCTGTCGTTGAGTTGGGTGACACCATCGATCTCGGAATCAAGACCGCTGAGAACACCGATCCACTGCCGCTGAACCAGTCGTAAGTACCCCCTCGACTATATCATAAACTTGAAGCCACATACTAAGCTGTCCACCCGCAGGACGCAGATTGGTGTCCAGTTTCTGGACTTGCAACCAGACATCAACACTCTCCTGACCACCCTCCAGGATAAGCGCAAGCAATTCGACAAAGCCGGCTTGAAGATCCTCGACGTCAGAAGTCTCATTCGAGATGATCTCAAGATCCAACAGGACAAGGCACAGGACCTCGGCGGCTCCGTATGTGTTCTCTTTAACCCGCCGCACTGGACTCGAGGCTAATACTCCCAACAGTTGATCAAGATCCTCGATCAAAGCTTGGCTTCTACCGCCTCACAGCTCGTCGACCAAATCACCAGCAACTTCAGCGTAGCGATCGACGAGTACAAGGGACGCGCAGGGAAGATCAAGATCCCGTCCAAGGCCGTTCCCAAGCTCTCGGACATCCTCGCAGGCGTCGCCAGGGCTCTTGGCATCGGCGACAAGGAAAAGGCAACAATGATGGCCGCGGCCGCTGGCATGCAGGCCGACGCCGCTGCTCTTCCCTTCCCAGCAACCAGCTTCCCTAACGCCGAAGCCGCCGCCATGGACATCAACGCCGCAGACACGCCTCAGGCCAATGCCGCGGTCGAGATGTATGTTGCCGGGACGTCCGAAGTGGAACTCGCTCGGTTGGGGGACGACGAAAATGACCTCCGCGGTGTTCCGCCGTTGGTCTTGGCAGTCCTCCGTCGTTACGAGGTTATTTGAATCTGATTTAGGAGTTGGTTTTGAGAGCGAGCGTGCTGTCTTTGGAGCTTGCGTTATGGATTTTGCTTGGAATAATTATAATATAATACGTGACACTGTGATGAATGTCATAATGAATCTATGAATTTCTTTTGTATCTTTTGTATCTATTCAGAAGTTAATACCCTGCCACGAACTGACGGGTTACGTCTCCAAGTAACAAGCAAATAAACTCGATTTTCCAGAAAACTTTCATATGGTCTTCTGCGACAGTCAACTTTACTCCCCCTCACCCTCTTTGACGAACTACTGGCAGCATAATTCACATCACCATAGACCATTGATGTGCATCCAAGTGATGACGACTACAACTTGGCATTTGGCCATAGCTATGTTTCCGTCGCTCATCAACGACGGTGTTGAGTAACAGGCTGACAAGGTTTTCCCTGGCCAGGAACCGACTTGCTTCCAAAGCTCTTCCCACGCGGAGCAAACCAAGATCAGCCAGGCACAATCCCCAGCTTTCAGTTGCGTTCACCTGACACTCCGCACGGAAGCAGCCGGGGCTAGAGCACGTTCAGGCAATAGTTGGAAGTTATCTCCTTGGCGTTTAGATGGTGCCAATGGGCACATTTCGGATGAATGAAAAGAGGGGTAAGGATACGAAAGAGGCCGAAGAAATGTGCCTCCCACCTTTCCACTGTCAGCCTGAAATCAAATAATGACGTTGATATAACACACTAGCCTGGCTGAGTCGTCTCAAACCCGTCGTGCCGGTGTCCGTCTTAGACTGTTCATCATCGCTGCGTTCTCATCCCTCTTGTCCCGTCTTCCCTCGTCTTCCGCGTCAAAGTCCTATTGGCTCGACTTGGGCCTTCGGTGCCCGTCCAATCCATCTGATCTCGCGGCCTCGAAAAAACAGCTCTGGTGTGGAAAGGCACCTGAGCCGGGCGCCCGGCAAAAAGCAAGGGAAGTAAATACTGTATCTTGCGCACACAGAGAAAACCCAGGCGGATAATCCTGCTGGGTAGTTGGCAACATTACGTTTGCCCATACTCCAACTCCGGGATGACCACATCAGGTATCGGATCGGCATGGAAGATCATCCCGTCACTTGGCTCGTGCCGATATAGCAGCAGCGGTGAGGTTCTAGACCGAGGATCTGGGGCTTACCTTGGGCGGAACTCAGTCCGATGACGAGGACGATCCCGATGCCCAGGTTAACTTCTGCTCTGTCCGCACGGGCGACAAGGCGGCGGCCAACATCTACTTGTTCGAGTGCGAACCAGCCGGATTCGTGCCTGGGGGCGCACTGATCGCGCTTGGAACGGACGGTCTGGATGCCTTCTGTGAGTTCGTGATCGCCAGGGGCGTCGCGACGGTAACCTAGCCGATCCTTGATACAACGGGGGGATACCGCCAGTTCACCATCAAAGACTTGGACGGGAATCGCTTGACGTTTTTCAAATACTTGGAAGGTGGAAATCCGGGAAACGACTGATGTCGCAATAACAATACACATCGCTTTACATATTCTGACTAGTTGTCGCTAGTTAGTAGTTATCGTATTCTTGATTTCTATGCTTCTCAAAGAAGTCCGGCAAACCATTGCATATGTCGAATAATCAAGATAGTCAGATTTCACGATGGAGTATTCGGACTGAGATGATGTTCTTCGTGCGCAGGAGTTGACAAAGATCGTTTTGCCCGGCAACACCTTGGTAGAACAGGGGATCCAGGTCGGGGAGCCAGCACCCAAACAGGTTCATTACGTCAGTCCCCATGAACGTGTTCGGTGCCATAAGTAGCCCTTCAATATCCATTGGACCTGCTGAGCCTGATGTTTCAGGATCATCTGTGATATTAAATCTACGTTACCAAGGTCAGCATGTGCTCGTAACTATGATGGAGGGAATCATCGAATCTCAGAGAATTCACCCGTCTTGTTCATGGGCGTGATGTCCGGGCATGTCCTCCTGAGGCAGTGACCAATGTGGTTGCAGAAAAAAAACGTTCCTGGCGAACCATCCATGCCAGATGGTTGCAGTGTACCGCCAGTCGGGACTCCGGCCATTCACTTCGTGGACATAGATGCGAGCGATGTGCGCAAAGTTTCCCCAATAATGGAACCTGGGATGACGCCATTGGGGACATGTACTCCAGCTGGTTGGATTGCTCAACCCATGACGTCAAGCTATGCCAGGTTTGAAGCAGCCGAACAGCGACAAGTATCCTAGGAGTTTGCCTTGAGATCAGTGCATTCTTCGCAGAAGGGATTGTCTAGGAACAGCACATGCCATATCGGCAAGTACGGTGCTACGTCCATCAGCGACATCAACTCTACGAGAGTTTGTCACGTCCGTTTACTGTGAAAAATGCAGCCTCCCGTTTGGACACATTTGAGGATGGCAGGTGACGAAGCGCGATGCTTGAAGTTGTCGGGAGGAAACTGTTGTAAAAGAAGGGCAAGATGAATGCCACCACCTGAGCCGAGGACGAAGAAGTAATTGCGTTGGGCTTGACAAAACCACCCGGCTTGAATCTGTAGTCGGGAATGAATGCTCTCTCGTAGAGCTTCTGCCGTGGTGAAAACTCGTGATCTTCTCCAGACCGTACGAGACCCAGAAGGTTCGTCGACAGGTCAGGGGTTGCATACTTACCAAATCTCGCCTCTGCCAGATTCTGGGAACCATTTCTGGTTTGTCCTGGCTGGCAGCTGTGGCCTCGAAGGCATCACGGCCAAAAAGAAAACGGGGACGGAGGATGGACGCGTTCGAAATACACTGCTCGCAGTGAGTAAACATACCATACAAACCCAACTAGTAGGTATGAGGAGTTGTTGTTGTTGTTGTATTATTCTACGCCCTTATTCACCTCTAAGAGGCATAAGGCGAGCCAGACGTTTGATGCCCTTGGATACGCGAGCTTTGTCTTGAAGAAACTGGGGCGCATCGGACGGATCAGACGATGAAATTGAGCTGAATTTGACATGCGTTCTATATTGCTGATGAACTGTGGCCCGGTCGACTAGGTCTCGAATCCTGTCATGGCCAAGACGCTGGGATAGAGAGGCTTGAATCTGCCATCCGAGAAGAAGATAAGGCTTTCGTCGCCACCTGGCGTAGGTCCCGATGAGCTTAAAACGCAACCCACCCCTCGACCGTGGCTAAGTACAGGTGCAGGACGGCACTCTCCGAATATGCCATTCACCTAATAATACGTCAAATCGTCAGACGTAACACGCTCATGTCCCCGATGGCTGAGATAACTTACTCGCACATACTGAGAGCCCCTAGCGTTCGGCTTGGTCGAGGCTTTTGTTTTTTCCCGGCGCATCCAATGACACGATCTACATAAAGGTCCGGAACGCGATGCGGTCCGAACCTTCCAGTATCGGAGGACCAGGACGGAGGAGTGGGGTCCGCGTCCAGATGTGCCGGCAGGCTTCGGAGAAGGCGGGGTCGCAAAGTCTCAGATGGAAACTCTGCAGTTTAGAAAGCCTTCGCCTTGAGCACCTGATTCATTGAAGCCATTGTCGATAGCCATGACCTGCTTCACTACTGCATGCGATGTGGTGAGCAGGGAGGACCGCATTAATATGATATGCAGGTTGAGATCTTACCATTGGGTTGACGGCACAATTTCCTCACGCCGAAAACACACTTGGCTTCCCGGCGCTTCAAGAATCTCATCCTGAGGACCTACTACGCAGTTGATGCAAGGCCCTGCCGAGCCTAGTAAACGGAGTCAGTTGCCATTCGTCACGTAGAGCTCTGTTGGAGCCCGAGAGACGCACCGGAGCAGCGAACCTTGCGAGTCGTACAGGCATCGCAGGACTTGAGTCCTCAATTGAGATGCTTCACTTGCTATCCTCGGTCAATCTTAACACCAACGAGATGAACCTGAATGCAAAGCACGACGTAGACGCCAGCAATGTCAGACCTAGGCGTTCGTGGCAGGAATGCTGGTGTAAGAGGCATAAGGAGGCCCTTAAGCCACGCGAGTCGGGCGCGGTCTCGGGGCCGATTTCCGAGTTACCGAGCTTCGGGGTGATCACCTCAACCTCGCCGAGGGCTCATTATTATGACAAGGACGTGTAGAACAATTAGTGGACGATTCTAGCAAACTGAGTAACAATAGAAGAATTGCGTTGAATTCTTGAAGATGCAACTTCGCTGATTGCAAGTTATTGCAATACCAATTGAGCTCTTCATCCATCACGATATTTCCTCCACTTCACCAGATCGATTCGGCAATTATGCACACAGGATGCGGCCAGAACATTACGATGGAGGAAAACCGTCGTATCTGGGTTTTCGATCTTAGTCGCAATCAGTTCTATGACGACGTACTCAACTCACTCTACTATTCTTTTTCCTGCCACGTTAGCAGTCCCCTGGTTGGGACGCGGCCCTTGTCGGGAACAGCTCCAGAGAAAGTGGTTGTGTCGATTCATAACGAGTTTAAAGGATGGACAGAAGCCTACGGGAGAGCTGTCTCACAAATCTAGCTGACTGGAGACCCATGGAAGTTGTGTTTGGCCATAAGCAATTCGAATGGTTGGTCTCGCTGAAGACAGGAGTAAAGACGTGGTACTGTTTAATTCGATTGCACCCAGATTGAGGAACGCAGAGCGTTGTGAGTGGTCAACAGCGGAATAGAGAACATGTCGTCGACCAGGGCGATGTGCCAAAAACGAAAAAGTCAATCTCATTTGAAGTCTTTGGGGCGAGAAAGGAAGAAAAAGTCTCCATGCCTTCAAGGATAAGGAGGCCGGGATTCGTGGTGACATGATTGCTCCGTGTGGTGGGTCTAACGGCGTTTGCTTCGGCCGGGCTCTCCGGGGCATTCGGGATCTGTGATAAAGCAGCTGACGCCTCACCTTTTTTATGGCGTATGCTATGATTGAAATCTGCTTGACAGGCTTTGGACCCCTTATCAACGCGTCAAGCAATGTTCGCATCGAACAGAAAGCGCCCGCGAACGCTGATTCATCCTCCAATTGATAGTCTCCAATTGCCGACTCTAGCATACCTTTTATAGAGATGTGGCATCAGTCTTCTTTGCTGCCATATGTTGAGCATGATTCGCCATGATTATTAGTGTCGTGTTATCTCCAACGATTTATCTCCAGAGTTGGAACTACTTGGCGAACGAAATAAGTCAGACAATCACCGTGCCGTCAAACATTCGTCGTTCGAATAAGCAGCGGCGCTGACTTCAATCCAGAAGTTCGAGTCATGTCTACTATTTCACGTTTCAGAAACTCAACGTAGAGAGCACGGAACACAGGCAATGACAAGATAGAACCACAAAAGTACGACAAGCGACTAGCTCGGCGTATTCGAGTTCTTTTTCACGTCGCCCTGCGTGTGAAACTTTGATTTTCGCCGAAGTGCTGCTTTGCAGACAACCTAGCAGGTCCAGTCTTCACTTATCGCAGTGACTATTCGAGTCGCAGAAATTGGCAATGCTTGAGATTCAGGCGCTATAGCAAAGTAAGTCAGCCTGTATGAAGACAGATCCCACGGCTCGACTTCTCAATGCCTCAATGGGGTAACCATTTGTTTTGGGTTTTGGTCATCCTTATATCCTCATGGGGCTGCAAATGTGTTTTAGCACTGGTCTTTTCTGCTTACGAGGCGCTCAGTAACGGTGGCATGTAAGCGTAGGAATGTGTCCCTGGTCATGAGTTCCACTTTCTGGGCCGAGCTACGTGGATCTGCGAGAGTCCGCTTTTGCTACCACATCGATCACAGCCTGATCCGCACGCTGGGAGTATTCGCAGACGTGCCTGTCACGCCTTTTCATAGTTCCAATATCAGCAAGTTCAGTCAATTCCATAATCAGTAAAGCGATTTGTTCATCCTTAGTCTATTTCCGGGGAGAAGCGAGTCGTGATGAAAGTTGAGGCCCAAGAATGTCCGAGAGCAATGTGAATGAAAGCCGCGAGGATACGTTCTCCACGTCTCCGCTCTCCACTCTTCAGGGGTCTGGAGAGTCCGCGAATGCTTGCGGGCTCTGTGAAGTCTGGGATCATGGAATTGTCGAGTTTCGTTCTTCTCAAACTCTCAAAAGATAGTGGGCGATAATGGGCACTCACGAGGACGTGGCTTGAGCCTCTAAGTCAAGCTTTGCAACGTACATACTAAGAATGCCAATGAACTATATGGACTGCTGGCCTCGGAACCGACGTCTCAACTTCAAGCATCAACCAACATGGTAGGCCAAGCCCGTTCAGGCCCTCAGCTCGCGGGGCAGTATCACCCCAAATGGCTAGCTTCATGCACGTGGCTGGTGACAATTCAGCAGCCCGGCATAAAGACACGCAACGTGATAGAAAGTCCAGACGCTTACGCAAGACACCGTTCCCGTTGCTTGGGACTCAACCGAGATTCTTCCCCTCATTCTCAATCTCTCTTTCCCTCTCTTGATTCACACATCCAGTGTTCCTGATTCTCTCCAATTTGCTGTGCGCAACACAAGCTGCACGCATTCATCATCATGTCATCTGCACAGCGACTTGACCCATCGTACGACTACATCATTGTAGGCGGTGGTACGGCTGGTCTAGTCGTTGCCTCTCGACTGACAGAAGACGGCGATGTCCGCGTTCTTGTGGTAGAAGCTGGAGCTGACCAAAGCACTAACCCTTTGGTGTTGACGCCTGGTCTAGTGGCTGGTATGTACGGGAAGGATGAGTACGATTGGAACATCACTTCCGTCCCCCAGGTATGAATGGCACTTCATCAGACTTCTAGTGAGTGAGGCATTGCTGACCCAACAGAGGCCGGTCTAAACAACCGTCGCGTCAACCAAGCTCGTGGCAAGATGCTAGGCGGCAGCTCTGGCCTCAACTTTATGCTGATGTTGTACCCTTCCAGAGGCGTTTTGGATGCCTGGGGTGCTCTCGGTAATAAGGGCTGGGACTTTGACTCACTGGCGCCCTATTTTCGTAAATTCGGCACGGATCATCCTCCCCAACAGTCAGCGAAGGACGTTGTTGGTCTTGACTACCATGACGAGACTCTGAACGGACATGGGCCATTGCAGGTGTCTTTTGGGGAGGGATACAATTCGTCAAACGCCGCTTGGATGAGCACTTTCCGAAATCTAGGCCTCGGCGTGACAGGAGACCCTCGCAGCGGGAAGGCCTTCGGCGCTTTCCAAAACCCTTGCAGTATCGACCCGGAAACCAAGACTCGAAGCTATTCAGCAAGCGCCTACTACTCACCGGAAGTAAGAAAGAGGACAAATCTAGTGGTGCTGACGGAAACAATGGTCAAGAAGATCAACTTCGAGAAGCACAATGGCGAGACGGTCGCGACGGGTGTACATGTCGTCACTAAAGACGGCCAAGAGAAAACAATCACCGCTGACGTTGAGGTCATTCTTGCCGCCGGCGCCCTCCAGACCCCGCAAGTCCTGGAATTGTCTGGAGTCGGCGGCAAGCAGTTGCTCGAGAGCCACGGTATTTCTGTGGTTATCGATAACCCCAACGTCGGAGAAAACATGCAAGACCATCCCATTGCTTGCCAAAGCTTTGAAGTCAACGATGGGGTCCCATCGGGCGATGTCCTACGTGACGGTAATATCCTCAACACCGTCGTGGGTCAGTACCAGGCAACCCGCGAAGGTCCTCTTGGTCAGAGCACCATCAGTTCGGCCTTCATGCCCCTTGCCGACATCAATGGCGTCGTTGCCGAGGAAGAGAAGAAGAACTTATTCGAGAAACACAAGAAACGAGTAAATACGCCGGCAGCGAGGCTTGTGCGTTCACTCGTAGAGTCTCCCGATGAGCCGAGCAGCCAGTACCTTCTGTTCCCCTCTCAGATCACCATCAACGACAGTCCGGCCAACATGGCTGAGTACATTCTTCCCTCACGCCCCGAGAACTACATCACTGTCATGACCGTGTTGAACCACCCCTTCTCGCGCGGCACGGTGCACATCGTCAGTCCCGACTACAACGTCTTGCCGGAATGGGATCCTAAGTATAACTCGAACCCTCTCGACCAGGAATTACTAGCACGAAACGTTCAATTCGTCGAGAGAATTATAAGGACCGAACCTTTCAGCAAGTTGCTCAAGCCAGACGGCAAGAGATTACCTAGTGTGAAGGGGGATGACCTCGAAAACGCCAAGGAAATTGTGCGCCAGCGACAAATTTCGGTCTTCCATGTGTCTGGAAGTTGCTCGATGATGCCTCGAGAGCAAGGAGGTGTCGTTGACGAAAGGCTTCGTGTGTACGGGGCAAGAAACCTCCGCATTGTAGATGCCAGTGTCTTCCCCATCGAGCCACTGGGCAACATCCAGAGTACTGTCTATGCGGTTGCGGAAAAGGCGGCGGACCTAATTAAGGAAGATCGGAAGCTAAACAACGCTTAGGGATAAACGTGAATGTACAATGCAAGTCTTTTCCTCAGATACACTCGGTTGCTCATTGAGTAAAGTGGAAATGGTTGTTCATTTAGGGCAACAAACGCTGACGCTACTGAAATTTATAATGCAAAGCGTTGAATAATCGCTGAACGACAGTGGTACAAGTGATATGAACTTGCTTCCCAGCCAGTTCCAAGAAGAATATGTTTTCGTGGATTTATTAGCAAAGCATTGGATTGCTTTTCAGCTCCGATCTGACCTCCCATGATTATCAGCGTGCTGTGTTTGGCAGCCCAGTGGCCCGGAACACCCGCATAATGACATCAAGCTCGAGATGGTTCATGAAAGCAAAGATCAGATGCTGCCGATCATTCCGCTCAAAAAGTCCACCGCCTCGGGAACGCGTTTCACATAGTCGAGGTGGGCAGGCTCGATATCCAGGGTACCTTTGCAGACTTCGTCGCCGTCATTGCAGATGACTTTCAGCTTGTCCTTTGGGAAGTCCGGGATCTGCTGCTTGTCTTGCGTATTTTGCGTGTCGCCGTAGGTGACGACACCAAGGATTCTGCTCTTGACCGTATCGGGCAGGCTCTCGATGGATCGATGCGCGACGGCCGCTCCTTGACTGGTGCCAAATGTCAGCTTCGCCGCGCCGATGGTTCATCAGGAAAACGAATAACAAGAAATACCGACCTGTACCCCCCAGCCGCGATCTTCGCGTCAGGACACTTGGAGGCGGCATCGTTGAGAAGCTTCTTCATCTCTGTGACGCCCTCCGGATCGGCCCCGCCAGGGAGGAGATTGGTGGCCAGCCCTGCCGCATAATCGACGCCCTCCGTGGCCACCCTTTTGTCCCCGTAGCGTTTCTTCAAGCCGTCTGAAGTCGGGGGTCCAACTGTCGAGCCCTGGGCCGCTTTGACGTCAGTTCCGTCTGAATCCAGGAGCCACAGAACAGCAACGCCGGGGGGGGGGGGGGGGACTCACCATGTTGCCAACTTCTATGGAACCACGAGCGAATATGAAGATGACATCACGACAGCCGCTCTCCGTAAATTCCTTCGAGGTCGGGCCAGTTGCGGGACCATCGAGCTTCGCTGCGATTCCGAGTTGTTTGTAGTTCGCGGGGGCGATTGGGCTAGATGCCACGAAAGCCACGAGCGCGAGGGCGACGAAAGACTTCATGACGGTCTCTGTTGAGGGCTGATCCTTCGGCGGTTTGGTGTTTGCAGAAGACCAAAACCGCAGTAATGTAGACTGACACAAGCTGGCTACTTTGAGAATGGATGAGCATATGATCTCCAGCTGGGGATCAACGAGTTGAGAGAGATTTATTCTTATATCAAAGGTAGGACGCATCGCTCAACCATAAGACCTCTCAAGTGGAGAGATATTGGGTCATCACGGCGAAAGTCGCGGGTTCGGCATCGTACACGATGCCGAACAGCATCCCAAAGTTGGACTATGGCTATGCACCAAGCTTCCTTCAGCGAAGGTTCCTGTGGTGACCACCTCAAGCACATCAGTCGCAAATGGCACGTACCGGCTTCGATTGCCAGAAGCAGGAAAACATTGGACGGAGCCTTCCGTCATAAAGGGCGCCATCAGGGGATCCCGGCGGCAAATTCGGGGTGTCCGATTCCCCGCCTCTTACTACGCGGGTAAGTATTATCGCAAAATTATCTGACTTGGGATGACTCTGTAAGAAAAACGAGCTGAAATACTTTCCGGTCGTCCGTAGGGGACGTCATGACGTCTAGGGTGATGTCCCCTACGGACGACTGGGGAGTGCTGATAGGCGTGGTTAATATAGTGTTTTGATTTTCGGTAAGCTTACTCAGATTACTAGAACAATTGTATTCAATGTAGGGATATTCCAGGGAGGGTAGTCAAAGGATACTCTGATATTTTTCTTTCTTTTGAAATGTACAGATGGCGGACTACCTGTTTTCAAACGCTGCGATCGACGGACTGGGCTGGATCTTTTTAATTGCGTTGTTTTCCGATAGCTTTTATAGACGTTACAGCATGCGGGATAGAATACTGCTAGGCTGTGGAAAACCAATAATCTGCCCGAGATTCAGCTTATTACACAGAAACAATTTTTGACCTGAGAGATTCTTTATCTAGCTAGGGTCAGGATCTATACTAAGGGTTATTCTGCAAGTCCACCCCTATAATAAAAGAGAAATAAGGTATAAGTGGTAGATGACTGCCTAAGGTAAATTGAAGTGTTAGGTACTTAGACAGCTTGAAAAGAATGACATATCTTAGATCGCCAATCCTCCACACATGTGCTGCCTTAGGACTTAGAAGCAAACTAATTCCTGGAGATCGTACTTGATAACACAAAAAAAAAAGGAAAACGGGGTTTGTCTCGCGCCGGATGGTGAAGAAATACCTAGCTATAGGTAGTTATCTTACTAAGTACTACGACGACTTTGAGCAAAACCTTGAATGGGAAAATCTAGAGGAAGCCACAGATGACGTGAACCTTGATAGACAACTCCAGATTTTGGGGAGCCTGCGTTCTTCCCCCGTAGCATACACTTTCGCTTTCTTCTTTTTTCCCTTTTTTTTTTTTTTTTTTTTTTTTTTTTTTTTTTTTTGGGGTAGCAGAGCAAAAGTTACAGTGAACTGAGTCAAGCTTGATGGACTTGGGTTTACAAGAGGAGACTTGGCTTCGAGCTGCTGGCCTTTTTCTTCTTTCTTTCATATTTGTTCTCTATCTCATCAGAAACCTTAACACAGCCCATCTCCCCCAAAATCAAAGGCCAAGAGGTCGAACTTCCCTACCAAAACATATCACATACTGCGCAGATTTTCTTTCTCTGGGTTTCCCCTCCCACTTCCATTTTCAATATTCTGCATAGCCTGCCCTGAGATGGATATCCTATAACCTGCCCAACATGGCGCAACCCATAAGGCTGCTTCCTCACGTTGAGACCTTGGGCCATTAATGCACCTCTCAGTACCCCGGCCGGAGGACCTGGACTTCAACGCCCATGTCCATCAGTATTCAAAGGGCTACAACCCTGCGCAAAAGGTACCAACTGAATAACAGCTGTTCGTCGAGATCGTGAACATCATTTCTGGTGGAGGTGGATATGAGATTATGCTTCTTGAGATTATCCAGGCACCACCTTTGGAGTTGCTAGGCCATATTCCTCCCTTCGTCCACCCTTCCACGACATCGAAGAAAGTTTTGATTGTTGCCAAAGTCTATGACTGCCACTAGTTGTGCAACAAAAGTGACTTTTTTCATCAGCCATCTGAGGTCTCCCAGGTCATTGACACGGATTTTAGCTGGGAGGCATGTGTGTACGAACGCTTACGTGCATTTGGCAAGGACAATGATGGCGAAAAGGTCGAGAACTGCTTTCAACTCACAGGACCCGTCAGCATCACTCCTGAGTACTATGGAAACTGGGCCAACAGGCTTCCATGGTCACCTCCCTTTGAAGACTCTTTGGGGGGGAAGTGGATCCTAAAGGAGTTTGGTGAACTCAAAGAAGATTGTCCGGGTTTCCATTACTCGGTTTGGTCGGCCCTCAATGAGGCAAGTGCCAAGAGAAAGGCCGAGAGAGCGGCATAGAGCAAGAAGAAGTTGGATGAAGCTCAGACAGCACAGTACGAGCTTTCCCGCGAGAGCATTTCTGGATCGGAAAGAAACACCTACTGTACCCGACCCTGCTGCCACTACACCCAACGCGCCATCCTCCGTCTCCGATGTTGCTCAGTAATTTGAAAAGTTGACTGTGCAGGCAACCTTGGAAGAGGATAATGCTGCTGAAGAGACGCCTACACCTCCCTATACCGACGAACCTCGCAGAAAGGGCAGGGCTGAGCAACCATAAAGACCCTAGACAGGTTTCTGTTCTAGTCAGAACCATGTTTCAGCCCAGGTGGAGACGGACAAGTACGGAAATGATGACGGATCATCTTACGTGGCACTTTCATTGACGACTTCGATGCCCCTCGTCACCCAACATAAACCGATATTAGTACGTCAGACGAATTCTCGCAGATTCTCATCATCGAAGAAGAGCAGATTGACCGAGGCAAAGATGGCGTAGCCAACTCACGACGACAAGAAACCGCGGCCGCAGCATACGCTGAGGTTCTCAACGGCTGCACAATGCCAAAGGCATTTTTAGTCTCTTACAGGTCAGAGACGTCGTTAAGAAACAAGGACAATGGCTTCAGTCGAGGTTCGGTCTCGTTGATGTCTTACGGGTTGTCGGAGTTAGTTAATTCAGGTCACTCACAGACCACAGTGTCGCATACATACGTCGGTGTGGCTGCCTTTCGAAACATAGAGTTATAAGTGCAGTGCAAGGAAAAGAGCAAGGGAAGGGATGGTAGGTTGTAAACATCATCAAAGTCAAACCAAGACAAAGATTCGACAAGATTGGTTAATGTCGAAGGAAAGAGGGGTAGGCACTAAGAGAACTGAAGCTACGGTGAGAAGTTGAGGTTTGTTTAATCAATTATTCACATAAGAAATCTAGGAAGATTCAACTAGAACTTCGTTGGCCGAAGGTATGGTACGCTACTTACTGACCTCGAAATGCAAGGCCAGGACATGAATCCCCGCAGTGCTTTCTAGTCGTAGCGATGTGATCTAGATCTATCCGGGTAATTCGGCTTGCGAGACCGAGCATACAATTTTACATGCATGTGACCGGCGAATGCCAAAAGACAAGTATGCAGTCTAATATGTTGAGTTATCAGCTACTTCCAGCATTAATACTCTCTGTTTAGGTACAGCCGACGTGTAGCGTTCGAGCTTAGATGTCGGAACATGGGATTACTCTTGCGCTAGCGGCCAGAAGCCCCGCATCTACCATAATTTACCCGCGGGAGCGTTTAGAGTTACCACTGCTGCAAGTTGATAGTGCCCACTTGGTGCTAACCCCTTCGAGTCTCCAAGTGCCACCCCCGTTTGGGAGCATGTATGAGATACAAGGCATGAAGACCTCAAGCAGCCGCTCTCGTTAATGGGCAGCGGTTCCAGAAGAAGGGAGTCTCAAGGGGGCGCTGAGCCTTACAGTTATTGAATCCCCCCCCACCCCTTACATACCTTACATACAGTCGTCGAAGCCAGCCAACATCGTACCATCGTACCCAGCACACGCCAAGAAGATCAGAAGATCAGAATCAAAACATGCTATATGGGCGCTTGGTACGAATTATCTCGACACACGCCAAGAAGGTGAGGGGCAGGCGGTGTTGTTTCCTTACACCCGCCAAATTCGACGATGACGAGTAATTAACCATGATTGCTACCTGATTCACGACCTCACGGAGGACGAACTCCGTTTAACATCCAAAAGTCAAGCCACGCTCTCGGCAGAAGGAAGCACATCTCGAGCAGAAGGAGCGAGCACACAGGGGAGTTGGTTTGGATTTGATTAGGCGGGGATCCGTGTGGACCCGCGATTGATTAGAGGCGGGTTTGAGCTTTCGCGCTGGGCAGAAAAGGCTGCGGTTCTTCCGATCCAGGCCTGTCAAAGAAACCGTGGCGATTGTAGGGTTCGAGCGAGTAGCTGGGCAGGTTTACGACATCAGCTTCTTCCAAATTCAACCCGTGGAAGGACGCACTGAACTCGTTTTTGGGAGGCTTCTAACTGAGACTGATTGGCGGAAGGATGAAAACGCCCCATTGAGGCCCCGGCTCCGCCCCGTCACCAAGAAAAGCTCAGGACGGCACAGCCGATCTGATCTTCTCAGGGGTTGGCGGCCACGGGGTAGAAGACGTTCTGAAACTCCCGTCTCCACTCTCTGGAAGTCCCCTTGGATAAATGTGGACCCCCCGCTCCGACCGGGCTACCCACTTCGGCGCCACGATTCTAGCAAATCGGAAGCCCGGGAGAGCGGAGGCCGCGGGTCGGCTTGGCGGGAAGGTGGGGCTCCCTAGCCAGAGGAGTGTCGCACCAGCGCCCTTTGGGAATTCTTGGCAAGAGTCTGAAACTGTGAAACACCAACACTCCACGTCCTGCAGCGCCTCGCCGCGTCTGCTTGCCCTCGCAAGCCCACACAACCTCAACAGTTCTCTCGAGTCCGCTTGCACCACTTTGCGACACGGAGCGCACAAGCCGAGCAAGATTGATTCCAACTCGTGGGTGGGATGGTTCGCGGCAGTGATTCCAGACGCAATGACAGACAGCGGCTACACGGGCACAAGACCAGTACGACAGGACGTGACAGGGGAAGAAAGACGAGACCAGCCGGCGGTTTTGGGACGCAAGGAACAGTCTAGACGTCCCCTTGTCGAGTCATTGGCGTCCTCCAGAAATCAGGAATCCCGTTGCGAATGGTACTCGCCTTACGTTATACATACGAGCACTTACTTCGCCTGCCACAGCGTAGCCTCTTCCACCCTCTCCTACCTTAGTTCTCGACCTCTGCATCGAAACAAAGGGACTGCACCCCCCCTTCTTCCATCACCAACCCCTCTTGTCGACACATGGCCAAGATGATGTGAAGCTTCCTATTCGACCTCATGCTTCTTGTTTTCTCTTAGCCTCTTCTCTTCGCGGGCAGTGCCCATTAACTTTCTTTCGTTCTGCCACTACAGCTGGGCTGCTTCTGTCCGTCTTACGACGTACTACTCACACCATTTGTCTTTTTTTTTATGAGGAGAAAAAAAAACCAAAATTCCCCTAACCTAACCGTCGATTTGGTATATTTATCAGTTCTCCGATCGAGGAATTGGGAGCACATTTGAAACCTAGGCTTGGCACTGTAACAAAATGAAGGCAGCAGCGCCGAGAAGTTTCCTGAGGAGGTAAGACCGCGGAATCGAAGGGGGTGCGGCCTCGGCCTCGGACTCGGAAGACTAATGAAAGAGCAGGCGCATCGTTCGCCGTCCGCGTTACCATCCAGACGAATTGCGAATTGAGATCCGAGATGATTCGTCGGATGCCGAAGACTCTCCTTCACCGGATTATTCATCGTTCCCGCCCGGCGTCACCGAGGCTCACTCACCGACCACTACCACTCTTCAGCCGCCGCCACCGCCCCCGCCCCCCGTCTTCGCTCCTGCGGACCCTTCCGGGGAGGAGACGACGACACCGTCGACGTCCTTCACGCCTTCTGTTCAGCCTACCGCACCAACTCGTGCGCCATCACGCGAGCAGCCTCGACCGACGACTTTTCCCACTGTCTCTAGCACTACCCAGTCGTCCAGCACCACTCGTAGCTTTCCTACCGCCATTCCTAACAGCTTGTCGACCACCACCAACCCAGCTTCCGCCCCGACCGGAAGTACTACGCAGGGAGGAAATCAAGCAGGCCTCGGAAACGATAGGTCAGATGAAGTGGGATGGACGCCGACTGCCATTGCGTTTGGAACCATCGGTATGTCACAATCAAACTTTGAGGGATACCGGCACTCGTCCCATGTCTTACCGAACGACATATGGCACATTTACTAACACGAGATATAGCCATTGCTGCACTGTTCCTCGTCATAGGCTGGGGACTATGGTGGTTCCTGAAATACCGCAAACGTCGTCAAGCAAGAAAGACGCGTGAACAATCACTGTCCCCGGATGGACAGTCCTGGAACCCGGAATCAACGTTCTCTCCCCCGTCTCAACCTCTGCGCCGCGGTCCATCAAGTATCATGGCCGAAGTCATGGGTGCTGCGTTCCCGGCCGGAAATGGAAATTCTAGATTTGGCTCCGATCGCAGATCCCTCGCGCCCGAGGGTTATGTCAACGAGAAGAAACATGACCCGTCCAGTCAACTTCCTATCCTCGAGCCTGCCCCTGTCCACCAGCCCAACGTCAGAAACTCGATCGCCAGTTGGATTCGTCACCACCATCCACTCAAGCTAAACCCTCTGTACGGTCGTAGCAGCATCTATTCGAACCGCACGATGGGAGCCAGTGCTCAGAGCCTTGACGCCCCTCCTGTGCCTGCCATGCCCGATGCTTATCGCTCGTCTAGCCAACAGTCTAGTTTGGCTCCCCCGCATGCCAACCAAAACCGGTATACATCCTCGAGCAGCTACGGCATGGACAACCAGTCCGAAACCAACTCAATCCTATCGCTATATGAGAACCAGCAGCCTCCACAGCAAGGGCAGGGAACGCCTCCCCAGCCTCTTTGGCCGGAGATTCCTGCCCCGTTGATGCATGGTGACCGAGTCGTTTCCATGGCACCCTCAGAGGCTACGCAGAGGACAGAAAGTACTTGGCGAAGCTGGGGCGGCGGGGCGAACCAGCCCCGTGAACATGCACAGCCGCCACCCCAAACGCCTCGACGTAGATGGATCGAAAAGTGCATCAAGTTTGGAGGTTTGAAATAGCGGTTGTACAAATGTTCAGCATATGTGGGCGAACAAGGCCGCCAATATCGGAGCACCTGGTCTTGGTGACTACGGTCGATTGTTGGCGGCGTTTGCGCGTCCTCGTGCTTGCTTTACCACGAACTCGTAACATAGTGTTAAATGCTGCTTCCTGTGTGCATATTCAGCAAAAGAAGAACAACGTACATAGATCGATTTAGTGGAACAATCGAGATCTGACATGTTATATCGTGTTACACCGTGGCGCCGTGTTACCCATTCCAAGAACTGTCAAATCCGCTGGGAGCGCACGACAGACAGCAAGAGGCTAAGCGAGAACAGAGTGCAGCAGTGGCGATGTCGATCGGGAAATCCCTATCCCAGCGTCAAGCCTACTTTGTGTCCGCTATGCACGCCGCGATCGAAGCCTGGCGCTGCCCGTTCAACGCGGCTCTCAACTCGGTCTCAAAATCTTCTCCCACGCGCTCGTCCCAACACGTCGGCTTCCATCCGACTCTCTCCCTCGCAACGGTGCCTCTTGTCTTGCGATGCCCACCCCAGCCCGTCTCCGCAACAGCAGCGTTGGCCGCTGTCGTCGCCGCAGCCTCCTGGACGGTGACCGTACGGATCTCCTATCTCCGCGGACCGTCCTGCTTGGGCAAGTCGCCCGTCGCGAACGCAACGTCAAGGTATTTCTTCGCGATGTCGAGTGTCAGCGTGCGCCCGACGGTCGGGAAGATGATGCCGTCCCTGCCGGTGGGGATGTTCTCCCCGCCACGTCGGCTTTTCGGCGATGTTGGAGCAGCCCGAGGTGTGGATCATCCACACCTGTGCCCCGGTGAGAAGACCTTTCGGTTTCCTCTCGTCGGACGGGACGGGGCTTGAGGATGGCGCGGGGCCCCTTTCGCCGACGAAGCGGAAGCGCTCTGGTGACGGGAGACAACCTTTCACCAGACGACTGGCAAAGTTGCTGCTCAGAAGATGCGCGAGGAGATGTAAGAGGAGAGGGGCGACGGCGGCTTGTGCCAAACACGACGATGGCCTGCTGGGAAGACATTATGTCGATTGTTCGATTTTGGACGACGAGGATGCAGCTGCTTGCTATCAAACCCTTTTCTTCGGCGTCTCTCGAGTGGGAGACCTCGGGTTTTATCACTATTACACTGCCGACCCTCACCAATCATCTATTAGACACCAAGAACAACATTTGGACCTCGACCGTACTCAAGCCCAACGGCCCGTCACCACCACCCCCAAAACTCAAGATCTTGGGCCCTTGACTGACAGATTTGACCGGGAACGGCCATCCATCTAGCCGCCAATTCCGCGCCCGGATTCCCGTCATATCGTGGGCCCCCCCCCCCCCCCCCCCCCTTCAAATGTTCTGCGGCGGACACCCGAGAGCTAGACCGGGGGCGCTTTCACGCACTAGGAGGCCGGCAGCCGGCAGCCCGACGGCCAATAGTGCGGATACATGCCATCTCGTCACTGTGTTCCGCCTTGCGGATTCGTGGGATGCGAGGTGACGAGACTGCGGGCTTCCGATGACCCTGGACGCTTCTTCCGACAGAACTGTCATCGACAAAAGCCTGATCATTCGATTGCCTAGGTGCACAGGTGCTTTTGGAGAGTAGTTTTCTCCTTTATAGACCGGATTCGAGTTTCGGCTCGTGAATAACGTATCATTTGTATCTGAGTGGTAGCAGCCTACGCTTTTCTCGAAGACGGGATCCACGCACTCTAAAGACTAAACATGCGACGCTCCAACCCATCCAAGATACACAAACCAGGCGGCTTCCCTCCGGCCGAAGCTATTGTTGTCACGTCAGTTAACCATACTGGATCCGCCCCTGCCTGGTGTGACGAAGGCTCTGCTTGTCGTAATGACCTTTACCGGAATAATACCCGAAATCTGCGCACGGTTGGCGCTCTCGAACCAAGCAAAATGCTCTAGCCTGCTCCGTTTCGACGACAATACGAGCACGAAAAGACTCTTGGTAGGCAAGCCCAGACAATAGACACAGGAAAGCACTGTCTTGAACTCCTTTGCATCTCTAATGGGCCCTTCTGCGTGAAGCTGCCGCCAAGCAGGCCGCGTAAATGCTAGGTCATCCTGCACAACTGGGGGGATTGACAATTTAGTCCGATTTGATGACTCGAACTTCAATTTCAAGGACGTCTAGCCAAGCGATCGAGTGTCACAGATTGTCATCATTGGCTACCCGAAAGCACCTTTGAGTCTGGTACGTGCCAAACAGTGTCAGTATTACAAAAGGGGTAGCTCTCATGTCGAACGACCCATGGTCTCATTCTGATTGGCGCATCCGAAAGAACGAGAACATCGTATAAATCAGCCATCAATCACGCGATTGCGAGACGGCAACCGCCAGCACGAGGTTCTTCCCTTCCTCCCCGATGGCTATCGGGGGTCTTTGCTCCGAAACTCAGTCTCTGTCCTGACAAAAAAAAACCATCGGCAATTTTCATTAGACGGCAAATCCAGTTCGCATCCTACCGAGGGAGTCCGCATTGGAACCTTTTACCACCGATCACGAATCTCGAGGGTCAACTGGACAGCATGGCCGCGACTAGGAGCGCGGTAAAACTGCCAGGATGGCTCGTCGTGCTGTGGACTTGCGTCCTCGCTGTCGCCAGTCACAGAGAAGCAGTCTTCACATTCGGACCTGGATCCTATGCCAACCTCACTTCACAAGTTGAGCAGTTGAAGGCGACGGGACTGACGAAGCGAAGTCCGCTTATCAGGAATCAAGGAATCCGTCAGAAGACGAGGATCAACAAAGACAACAAGACTGAGCTATGCTGTGGCGTCTTCTTCTGTGATCAAGACGACTTCAAAGGCAAATGTTTCTGGGGGTGCTACCCAGAGAACCATGAGATCTTTCCGGACGGGTGGTGGGTAATCAACATCGTCTCCGTCGGGCCAGACCCAGGTGTGAAGGTGTATCTCTCCGGGTGAGTTCGAGCCCCCCCCCGTGATCTGCACTGCGGTTCCGGTCTTCTCTAATGCTGCCACTGGACTCGTAGAGGGGAATGCGTCGTGCAGGGACCGTGGGATAAAATCCACTACCCAGGTAAGAATTTGAAGAAAGAAGGCGGTCTGAGAAAACGCGTCGGCTGCTTCTATGCTGCTTATCAACCCGCATGATCCGTTGTACTTGCGGGTGTTGTTTGTTCTCCTTACACTTCGCCAGGCGATCCTTCCGTTCACGTGTCGCCTTTTCACCAAGTAATTGGGGTTTCGAAGCTATAAATGGCAAATTTTATGGCTTGCAAATATCACACAAATTGTTACCCGTTACTCCTGATTTTGAGGTCTCTGTTGATGTCGGTTGGCGACGACGCCTTTAATACGGACCGATACGGAGCTGGCGCGCTTTTGTTTATATGGATATATGGCCCCGCCATCCCGGCCACGGCCGGATTCGTCGGCGGAAGCGCAGCCGGCCTAAAATCGGGGGTTCGCAGGGAGGAGAATCGAGTCTGCTCCAAGCTCAGATCTATACCATTAACATGGAGAATGCCTTGGATGTGACTGAGCCAACGACCTCATATTTACCTATAAGCAAAACCGAACCCATTCGTAGGATGTGACGAAGAGACTGGCGGAACTGGCTAGCGCTCTCTTGCCTTTACTCCTCCCGTGGCTTCGAAGATACAGACACAAATTGCGCGCTTGCAATAAGTCAGAAGTTGGCAGAACAACCCGCCAGAGTGGAATTGGACGATGTGGCACCACCCAATCGAGTCATCTTCGGGGGAGCAATTCTGGTTTAAGTCCCTGTCCAAAGCCCCTGTAGGCGTTGCGATGTGGCTGGATATGTAATGGGGGTTGACCTTGGCCAACTCATCACCAACAAAGAGCAAGTCCAACCAAGGGAGCATGACGTCATTTCCTCTCCTCACCCCCCTGGCAAGATAATGATGGCCTCGAACGAGGTCAATGACTGAGATGTTGTGGGAGCAATCAGCTTGGAATTTCATACTCGGCGGACGTTTTGATGTTTAAGTGAAAGCTGATAAAAGTGTCGACATGTGTCTGCAGAAAGAAGCGCAAAATTCCTGCCGGCTGCATCCGATCCCATCTACATCCATCACACACAAGGATCATCCCGTCCTTACTTCACCTTCAACTGGACGAACTCTTATATCAACATGAGACAGAGCAGCGGCATACTCCTGGCCTCACCAACGGCTTCATTGGCTTTCGCCCGATCTAATCTATTGTCAAAACCTGGTCTTGTATGTCAAGGCGACGACCATGATTCTTATTCTTATAATAATTTTTATTAGGTAGTACCTAGTAGGCCTATGTAAAGGTAGGGGGTTAATAGGTATATTGTACAGTATCCTGGGAGAAGGTCTGTTGGCGATTCCGACTAGCTATGTAATAAATGGATAATCCCATATCCCGTGATAACACAAGCATGTATATAGCCTTGCCCTTGCACGATCATACGTTTGATACATCCATGGCAACCTGCTGGGACCATCGAACGACGGTCGCTGTAACCAACGTAACGTAACGTGCTGGGTTAGGCCCGACAATCGCAACGGTGTAGGACTCACAATCCCTGAACCGTCAAAAGCATCCCAAACATTAGCTTACCACTTTGTAGGGCCGGCAGAATCGGCAGGCCCCACTAGGCACTAAGCCAACATTCAGAATGCGGGCGGAATTTGAGGGCATCCACCCGGGCACTTATGATAATTAGTCCACATAGTTCTGGTAAACTAAGCCTCCTAGGATTTTTGTTACTTACGCAAGACAGTTGGCAATGACCAGAGTTGGACGAACAGCAGCTGGGTCCGCCAGGGGGGTGGTTCCCTTGGGGGCGACCAACGAGTTTCGGATGGCTAAAGGCATTGGTCTGCTCAATGGCAGGAATAGCCAGGGCAATGGAAGCGAAGAGAACGGCCACGAGAGGGAAATGCATTTTTTGGTAATGGGTTGAATTTTCTGAGACTGGTTGTTTTTGAGAGTGAAGGTTGAGGGTAATGGAGGTTATAGGTAAAATGTTAACAAGACTTCTTCCAGGTCCTTGTGTTTTATAACTTATATATTCGTTTTCGGCTGCGACGGAACAAGATAACTTCTTATATTAAAACGATGTCTAGGATTAGTTATATAGCTAGATATTACTTTCGGAGGTACTAAATAGATGTGAGTAATACTATTATACTTTTTATAATTTATATTAAAACAATATATTATAGTTTTCTTATACCTTTTACTATCTCTATATAGAGGCAATTATATTATTTAATATAAATCTAATTTAGGTTATATACTTTATTATATATAAAATAATCTATATAATACCTAGAAAGCTACTACTATCTTCTTTACCTCTTTATTTATAAAAGTTAACCTTAATAGTCTTAATAGTATAAATTCTAATTTAGTTATTATTAGTAGTATAGTAAGTAGTAATTCTTATAAGCTATTATTAGCTTTATAGTTCCCAATTATAAGTATAACTAGTTAAATATACCTACTAAGAATATAGCTATTCCCTAGCTTAACCTCTACTAGAGAGAGGTTGACTATGAATACTATTACTAAGTTAGATATGCTGCGGTACATTCGTTATTACTCGTAACTTGATCTTCTGCTTTCCGTCGATCTGGTCACCCGTATAAAAACTCCATTGCTTTTGTCCCCCTTGTTCACGGGGTGGACGAGGCCGAGGACTCGGAGCTCGTCACACGTCTCAACAGTCTCCCCGAGTCGTCCACCCACCTCCTCGCCTTCAATGAGCCAGACGGCCACACGGGCTCCGGCGGCAGCAGTTTGAACCGGAAGATGCCTCAAAGGCCTCCATCGAGCACACCGTCCCGCTTCGGGTCGAGGGGTTCGAGAGAGTGGAACGTCAGCCATCCCGTCGTCACCGGCTCGCGGCAAGGACTCGAAGTGTTGCGCAGGTTCAACGAGTCCTGCTACGACGTCGACGGCGATGGTGGCCTGACGGATCTCGGCGCCCCGTACTTGGGCGACAAAGACCAAGGCTTCGAACCAGGCCAGCAGGGCCAAGGCAGTTTCGCCGACTCCTTGGGCCCTTCCAGACTGCTTCCATGTTTCGCGATTTCGGCTGCTATCGCGCCAATGTACTAAGCTGGTTCGCTTGTTGGCGCCTGATGTCCCACTATACCGGGGTGACATCGGATAGGGATGGAAGAGGAAAGGAGAGGCTGCGCATGTTTCGCTCATGCGCTGGTCGCATGGAGCTACTTTCACGAAGAATGATACCTCTGAGATATTTCTTATGTGTTTGACGATTGCGTAGCAAGCATTATACCATCAATCAAAGTTTCGATCATAGACTAACTTGAGACTGCTTGTCTCGCCTGAACAGCAAGATGATGCGTTAGTGCTTCGATGAGAGGATCTGCTGGTCCCGTCAATGCAAGACGGCTGCTGAGATGGCTGTATCCAAATGTCAGCTTGTCCCGAATATATTTCTTCAAGCAAACGGACGGTATGCAAGACGCAGCCGTCAGTCCCGTGATGACAGACGTGTGCTTAGGAAGCCAATCGACTTGTGGTAATGCCGTAACGTCTGACATTCACGATCGTGACTCAAGCCCCTTCTCCTTCTTCTCATCTGTTGTAGGGCGTCCCTCGTCAGTCAACTCATCCTCATGAGCAGAAGCCAACGCCAATAGAAAGTGCATGGTGACGGGTTCGCTCAAGCTCATTTGGGGGATAAGAGTATTCTGGAAGAGGGGACTCGAAGACTCCGGTCAACTTGCCGATAAACCATTTAAATGAACGTCGGTCGGTATCTGGACATTCTCCGACAAGAGTGTGGACTTGGTGGATCGGAATTGCTGGTTTCTGTGGGATGAGCTGGTTGGGTTGCGCCCGGCGATCCCAGATTCCGTACCCGTCATAAGTCCTTCCCTTCAGAACACACCGATGGCAGGCGGGCGTCGTCTCGTCGCATTTGATCTTGGGCGAGTGTCCCTCCGCCCTTGGTACGTGGTAAGCATGAGCCGATATTCTTGGAGTAGTAGAGGCGCCTGGTCAATCTCCTCTTCCTAAGCCACCAGACCAACGCGCAAAAGTCGCCCAGTTTCACCAAAGTAGTCAAGGATACTTGGACCTTGGATCTGGATGATTAAATTATTTCGAATTCATGCAAGAAGGATGCGGTAAAGAAAAGTATGGCTGCTATCGATGCTTGGCCCCGTTATGCGCCCTCCAATCTGCAGGAGGCGTCCCATCATGAACTTTTGGGACGGCGGTGTTAAAATCAGGTTGATGAAAGACGCCTTCGCCGACCTATTGATATCTGATCCCAAAAAAACACAAATAAACGCCAAGTGATGTGTAGTGTCGCAGAAACCCCTTCCTCCGTGCTCCTAATACTCGAAGGGTCACCAGCCCAGAATGTTGAACCAACTCTTGCGGGGGTCCTCGACGGCGCCTTCAAAGACCTTTTGGCGGGCGGATTCGCTTTGGGGGCTCTTGTACTTGGAGAAGAACCGATCCATGGTCTGGGATTCGGTCCTGAGTTGGGAGCGAACGCTCATGGCAAGGGCGGAGACTAAATCAAGAGAGCGCCGTTAGCCAACTCTTCCTCGGGGACGTGAGGTAGTTAGTGGTCAGGGGAAGTGTGCCGGCCCGGAGACTTACCAACGCCGACTGTGATGGCGGCAGGCAGAACCCTGGCAAGGGCCGGGGTGGCGGTGGGGATTCTGGCTGGTTGGTTGACCATTTTTGAAAGGTTGTTTTGTTTTGGTGGATCGCGGTGGGTGTCGTTTATAAGAACGGGCTGAAAAGAGTAGATTGCCGAAGCTGTGCGATTGAAACACCGAAGTTTGTTTGCTTTTGCGTGGTCGATGTGGACTGGAGTGGATTCGAGATTGGAGTCGATGATCGCGGCCGTCGCAGGAGCATTTATAAAACCATCGTTGCCTGTTTCTCCCGGGCATGGTGTGGTTGGCATCGCTGGTTTTTCGCGGGTTGACTGTTGATAGTTCGAGGGTGGTGCGGTATCTGACCGAGTCTGGCGGCATGGTGGTGTGATTGCGTCCCGATGGCGCGGCCTGTCGAATCCGGTTCGTGGGGGACGCCGGGGTCCCTGTCCGTAAGGCTCCTTCAAGCCATATCAGGTAAAGATCCTTTTCCTGACTGGGACTCTCCCCTCCTCCGCGCCATGCCCCGGGGGCCGTTGGTTCGTCCTATGAAGACAGCCGTGGAAGTTGGAAGGACTTGGGGCAGATCGGAATCTTGTCCCCCGCCCCCCCCCCCCCCCCCCCCTTCCCCTTGTTAATTGTCTGGCCAGCGTGACCCTGCTGGTGGAACGATTTCTGCCCGGTCGGCGGCGGTCATGTTCGTGAGCCGGCACTCTGATTCGTTGGGCGGGCTTGGGACAAGGGCAGTTGGCTTTGATGGAATGAATCATGGACTTCGCCGGCGACGTGCCATGCGGATCCGATAGACGCCGTCATACATCTGCCATAGTTGTGGTTGCAACAATTCTTTCGAATGTTCGGACTCTGAAATTTCGTGTACTTTCCAGAGAGGCCGGGAAACCCGGACATGATCGGACGGCCGACCCGGGTCATGAGATTTCGGCCGTTGCCGGCACGCACGTGTTATTAAGAGTCTGCTGATTGAGGATTTGGTTCCCCCAGGGTGTCCTCGACATCAGCCGTATTCATAGTTGCGACAACCAAAGTCTTTGCGTTCTGTGCTTGTCGATACCCCTCGTCGTTGTGTCTTGCTTTCGTCGACGTTGAGCCCGGTTTTAGGTGAAACTTGACAGCCTTCGAGAGTTCGTCCAATGCCAATCAGTCGAAGCTTGTGGAACTTTCCCCAGAGACAAAGCGAGCTCCAGCGCAGTGGTTGAGCTAAGGCGTTAGGCATGCAACCTCCCGACAGCGCAGAGTGTTGCAGCGACGCCTCTGCACCCCAGTGTTGCGCTGCATGTCTCTCATTGTAATTAGCCCGAGGAACTCGCAGCAGCAATGTAAGGTTGCTAGCGGAAACACCAGCCGACGCGATGAGTTATTGTTCATTTTCTTTCGCACTTATTTCTTGATTTCAGAGAAGATCTTATATGTTACAGTCCACGATTGCGTGTTATGGATAGGCTTCTGCCACTTTGATGGTGGTGTGAGCTAACGGTACAAACACGACTTACACAATCGATTAAGAACGTTGAACACATGGAAGCCAGACAAGCAAAATCTTTCCTGTGTCGCTCGTTGCCTCAGCGTTACCAATCATCGCTTCCCAAACTCTTGATGGTTATTGAGTGCCGAAGAAGGTTGCTGTTCTACTGCAATGGAATTTTCGCCTGTCGCTCATGGAGTTGCTAATCCCTCCACCCAGCTACAGGCTGATACCCCAATATTTCAATGGATAAGCTGGATTTAAACACCCCGAGTGAATCAAAAAGTCATGTCCCCAACTGCGCGCGATTCATTAATCATGGTGGGGCTGACGCTTCGAAACCGAACGACCCGGCGAGGTCCCTCAAAGTCATCGGTGCAGGATACTCGCGGACAGAGACCCTTTCAACGGCGATGGCCCCTGGAGAAGCTCCTCCGACGGTCCAGCGATGCACGACGGGTCGCAGGCTCTTTGGCCGCGAAGATGGCGAAAGTGTGGACCGAAGGTCTTGGAAGCCCGCGACCACAAACCTCGACTTCTCAGGCTCTTGCACGAGGCAAACCTGGGGCTTCGTCGCGATTACTGACGCACCGGGGAATTGCTTCGTGCAGGAGCTCCTAGAGATGTGTCCCGACGCTGAAGTGGTATGCTTGCGTCCGCAACGGGGAGCGGTGGTTGGAACTCAGTTGCCGGGCAAATTGATTCAGGTTTCCTCGACTCATTTTTCTGGCGCCTGTACCAGGGAAGCGATGGTCCCCGAAGCTCATCGACGAGTTTGTAAGAATGTGAGTGCACTAAACAATCCGAATACCCCTTAAGATAAGGGGTTGGAGCTGGGAGAAGTGATCTGGGCAAGAACAATGTGGCCAGACGACAGAAAGTAAGTATCCAGTCTTTGGATTTCGTCTCCTTCTACAAGTCGCAAGAGAGCGCTTGGAATGCGGGTGCTAATGACTACAACTGACTCCGATCAGAGAGAATGGACGAACATAACGAGTACGTATGAAAAGTAACACCGCCCTGAGAAATTTCACATAATGGAACTCGGCGAAGGCTGGTCGCCATTATGCAAGCCTTTTGGGACAGAACATGTCCTCGCGCCAACGATGCGGATGCGATAAAAGGAGCGGCAATTCAGATCATGTTCGAGGTTGGATGGAGATGGGCAGCCGTCTTCGCGCCATTGCTGGTGGGGTTGGCTATGTGTTGTTCTTAGTGGCTTCGAGGATCATCAAGTATTACCACGGTACTTTTGGGCATGCTCTGGTTCAGATATTATCATTGGAATATCTATAAGACGAAAAGTATATGATATGTGTCATTCGACTTTGACTTTCGGGGGGTTCGCGGTGTAGCAGTCTGCGCTGGGCTTGCTTATCTGACGGCGGTGATTGCCAGGAGGTCCCAGGCCCGATAGCACGCCAGGAGGTAGTCGACCTGCGCAGCCTGGACAACTGAATCGCGATCATTTCAGGGTACAAGGAGTAGCTCTGCCACTGACTCAGGATGGCTCCAGCAGCGTAGCATCCAGGTCCTCTTCCACTCTCTCGGTGTACGTCAACGTGTTATTGAACACCTTGCACCACCAGAACCGGAGCAGCGAGTGCGTGAGGGCCGGCTCCGTAGAAACAAGGCTCGACAGAGGCTAAGACGCTTATCACAAGTGAGAGAGGTGGTATCTGATGTGGACATTGAAAATTAGGTGCCAAGCCACGCGTTTGACCGGTTTGGGCTCCTAATCGAAGCAGGGTTGGTCTTCTCTAGCCAGTCATGTTTCCAACAGAATACTATTATATCATGAACCTGTTTCTCAACGAAAGTATCCGTCTGGTTGATAACGTCTTTGAGCTTGACAAACAAGCAGGCCTGCAAGGTGGACATTGCTATCAAAGTCGAATATTCAGGAATGTGACTGTAGAAGCACAAAGCTCGTGGGGTAACTAAGAGACCATCCTGAACGGAGCCGTAAGCAGGATTTCCAGATGGCTACTGGTCGCCGCGGTAGGTCAACGGATGCGCCACACTGATCTCCAAAGCGGCTGCCGAGAAAAGAAGCCACGCCATCGTGGATCGATGTCATCCCCCGGACTCACTGCCGTGCGGGGAAGAGCTTCTCAGCACGGCGGAGCCCAAGCTGAAGCCGCGGTCGGAGGGCGGGAGAAGGAGGGGCCGGCCGGAGTCCCCGCTCCCGGCGCTTGCGAGGCTGGTCGATGGAGGTGCAGGGCAATTTGGTCGGGGTTCTAAATAGTCGGCACCAAACGTCATCAGACGAAGTGCAAAGCGGTGTTTGTCGAATCAGCCGCAGCTGTGAGTGGCTTGTACGGGTCTCTGGAAATATATACCCGACTCCTTCTAGACCTCCACATTAGGCGTGGGCTTTTCTCATTCTAATAAATCTATGTTCTACTTACCTGACGTAGGTTGAGTTGATATCGTACTTCTCACAGATCAAGTGCAATCCAGCATAAGACTTCGGACGTCGTTCATGCCGAGGCAGCACGATTTTCGCCCTCTCGGTTTCGTATACCCCAGAAGTCCGTGAATGGGGCCACACCATCTATCGACACAACAGAGACACCAAAGCAGGTTAAATCACACTTGCCACCAAGTGCTCGACTGCGCTCTCCTCCGAGATTCCCGATCGCAGCACATTCTCCCACTAAACTTCCAGTAATAAGCTCGAACGAGCGGAGACGCCACTGACAAGAACATGAAATCCGTTCAAGTCACCGGTTCGGGGGAGATATCCTGGGTCGACGTCCCACAACCGAAAGCCGGGCCCCGCGACGTGCTCCTAAAAATGAAGGCGTGCGGGATCTGCGGCTCGGACTCTCTCTACGAAGACACGGGCGGCGTCCCGCCACGACAAAACCGCACCCCGCTCGGCCACGAACCGGCAGCCGAGGTCGTTCGCGGTGGGCGAGGACGCCGCCGGAGGGGACGTCGACGTCGACGTCGACGTCGGCGACCACGTGGTCATGGACACGTTCGCCTTCGCCGACGGGCGTGTTCGGCTCCGGCGGCGCGCAAGGGCGGGACTCAGCGAGTACGTCGTCGTCCGCGACTACGAACCCCGGAAGCAGCTCAGGCGGATCCCCGGCCCAACGTCCCGTGGCACGTCGCGGCGCTCAACGAGCCGATGGGCGGTGGCGCTCCACGCGGTCGACAGGAACGAACCCGCGGCCGGGGGTGCAAGGTCGTCGTCTTCGGCGCTGGTCCCGTCGGCCTGGGCTGCGTGTTGGCGTATCGCAGGAGGGGGCGCGGGCCCACGTCGTCGTCGTGGACGTCGTCGAGCCCAGGCTGGAGAAGGCCGTGCGGCTCGGCGCCGATGCCGTGATAGATTCGACCGGTCTTTGCCGACGGCGATCTGGCTGGGAAGCTGAGAGGGCTGCACGGCGAAGCGGCCAGCTTCTGGAACCTCGGGATACGGCCTGCTACTGACGTTTTCGTTGACGCCGCCGGTGCGCCGCCGGTGCCGCACCAGATCATCGGCATGGCTGGACGAGGGGCCACTTTCGGTATTGTCGGTGTACAGAAGACGCCGACCGAGCTGTACCTGGGTGAAATTATTGTTACGGAGATAAGTATTGTTTTCAGCATGGGCTATCCGACAGAGATCTTCGAGGTCACAGATGATATCGCCGAGCACTGGGAGAAGTACGCCGAGATCGTCAGCGATCAGATCCCGTTCAGCCGGGCGAAAGAAGCCCTGGCCCTGGCCAGGTCCGGGAAAGCGAACAAGGTGGTTGTGGTCTTCGACTGAGAGGGTCGAGTCTCGCGACTAATGACTGAATTACTCTCGACGGCCTCGACACCCTGCATTGAGAGTTTTGGCGGTCCCTCCGAGGCCAAGGAACGAGATACCAATCAGTACATGCGGCGTGTTGAGACATGGGCTAAGTACCTCGGCGATGGCGTTTTTATTTAGTAACACGACACAGAGTTAGCCTCGTTAACATGCTATTAGCCGTTTGATTGTCTCAGCTGATGATCTTCCACTTCCCTTCCCAGCCTAGCAGGTACATAAGTGCATGACCGGTAGCCCGCACTTGATCACACGTCGGTCTTCGTATGCATAGGCCCTCATCATTACTCCGAGACATTGAAATAAAGAAAGCAGACTCTGATCTGACGTTAGTACGTTCTGTCCGCAGTCAAAACCCGAAGCGCCCACACAATCTCTGGAAAATCACCGTCACGTTTGAACTGCCAATTACTTGCCCCCCACCCAAGAATCTTTCTCTCCGTCATGAAGCTCACCAATGCTTTGAGCGTAGTCATGTCGGCCGCCGCAGCGGCATCGGCCGAGAACTCGACGGCCAAGATCGACACGCACGCCCATTACGTACCCGCGTTTTACGCGCAGGCGCTCAGAGACGCCGGCCACGTGCCCGGCCCGGATGGGATGCCGGGAATCCCGGTTCGTGATGCGAAAGACCGATACCGCGTGCCGGAACCGCCGCGACTAAACATCGTGCCCCGCAGGAATGGGATCCCGAGGCGCAGCTCGCGTTCATGGACCGGGCCGGCATAGCCAAGTCCTACCTGTCCATCTCGAGCCCGGGCGTGTACCTGTCGGCGCCGTCCAGGGCCGCCACCGAGAACGCGACCAGGCTGGCCCGCCGGGTCAACGAGTACGCTTCGCGAGTCAAGGCCGCGCACCCCCGAGAGGTTCGGCTACTTCGCCTCCCTGCCCCTCCCCGACGTGCAGGCGTCGCTGAGGGAGATCGAGCACTGCTCCGCCGGGCTGGACCCGAGGCCCGACGGCTTCGTCTTCATGTCCAACTACCACGGCATGTACCTGGGCGACCCCGACCTCGACCCCGTCTTCGCGGCCCTGGACGCGCTCGGCGCCACCGTCTTCGAGCACCCGACGACCCCGTGCACCGAGGCCAACCACCTCCGGTACCGCGTCGACGGAGACGACCCCGGGATCGGCCAGGAAGAGTGGCAGGCCCTCAACAGGCCCGCCTCGGTCCGCCTGCGGCGGGCGCCCACCCTGGACTTCCCCTTCGAGAGCGCCCGGGCGTTCCAGGACCTGTTCTACTCGCAGGTCCCGACCCGGTTCCCGCGGATCAAGTGGATCATCCCGCACGCGGGCGGTGCTCTCGTCCCTACCATTGATCGCATCGTCGGCTACAGCCTCCCGGAGCACAATGTGACGGAGGAGGGGGTCAAGGAGACGCTCGCCCGCAGCTTCTTCTTCGATCTGACCGGGCCGTGGCCGGTCTCGTGGGCCGTCCCGGCCCTGTTACGGTGGGTGGGCTACGAGAAGCTCGTCTGGGGATCGGACACCCCGTTCACTCCGTGGACTGCCGGGCTGGCTGGAGCCGCCGGGTTTGACAAGGAGATTGACGAGGTCTTTGAGGATCCAGCAAAAGCTAAGGCGGTTAGAAGAGGTAATGCGCAAAGGCTATTCGGATGATGCGGTATACCGGCAGCGGATTACCACTCGACGCATTGCTGGATCGGCACTGGTATCACACAGAATTGATGCGTGTGATTAACGCACATGCTTCATGTTTCTAGACACAGGGAGAGAACGATACGCAGTGTTGAATGCATCACCTCTTCACTCTTTCGGGTGCGACGGCTTAGAATCTTTGATGGGTGTCGTTTTGAGAACTAGACTCCTCCCGCTTTTTCGTTTTACGTACTCATATTGCGTACCGGGGCTGTCTATGAAATTGATGAGCACACAAGTAAAGTTGGCGGACATGATGCACCGCTTCTCGCACGTTTGCAGTTTCCTTTGCGCCGAGTCGATGCCCCCAAGGTAAACCCTTGCTTAGACTGTAACATATCTCATATTCAATAACCTATCCTGATAACCTGGTCACGCCCCGAAACATGGTACTCGTTCACCAACCCCAAATGGAGGATCGTTTTCGTTGTGTCAGTACTCAAGCATCTCCTTCCTTTTTCTCAACAATAGCACCGACTTCCTTCGGCTCTGACCCAAATTCGACGCCGCTATCGTCTCCGGACTTCTCAGTGGCAGTCGCCTTTTCCGTTTCGCCAGATGCCTCCGCCGGCGCGCTCTCCTCGCCGCCGTCGTCTTTCTTGTCCGCCGCTTCCTTACCGGTCTGGGCCTGGGAAGGAGTGCCTTTTCTGAAAATGTTTACGCTTGGCATCGAGACCTGGCCGAGAGACGATACCGAGGCGGGAACTCTGGGCATAGACGGCATGTTGGGCATGTTTGGCATGCTCGGCATGTTGGGCATCTTGCTAGGCCACCATCCCTTAACACCAGTGCCGGTCTGCTGCGCGACTCGGAAGAGGTGCTGCATGTAGGTCCTCTTCTGCTCGCTGTTCATATTCTCGGTGCTCGCATCCCCGATGAGCTCGCCTTGGCCGTCCTCGGGAAGCGGGACGAGGGACGCTGCTGCTGCGATGTCGATCGGGGATTCGTCCGGGAGCTCATCGGTTGACTTGGAAGCATCCTTGTCACCAACCTTGTCATCAGTGGTTCCCGCGTCCTCAATCGACTTAGCTTTCTCGAGCGTCTCCTCGACCTCGTGGTCTTCCTGAGCCTCCTCGGGTGGCGGCTCTCGGAACTTGGGATCGTCGACGACTTGTTCCTCGCTCCTGAACCATTCGATCACGAGGTCGGCGGCCTTGTCCGTCATCCTCTCATAGCCTTCGTTCTTCTCAGGGTCGAACATGCTCATATGTGCCTGGACTTCATCGTCGACCTTGCGCAGGACCTGGCGGGAAAAGAGGGAATACGCGGCGTGGCTTTCCTCGGGCACGGCGCAGAAGGTTCGCTCGGGGACGAAGTAGCCGCCTTGCCAGTACCCATTCTCGCCGAGAGAAACGTAAAAGTCGTGGATGCCGACACCTTTCAAGGCGCCCATGCGCTCCAGGCGGCGGTTGAGTTCTTTCTGCTTCAGAAGAGCGCCGACGAACGTGAAGTGGTCCGAGAGCCAGGCGAACGAGTGACCGACGTTGCCGCGGTTGATGTAGGCGAGACCCTGGCCGAGGGCGTCCATGCCCTGGCGGTAGCCCTCCTTGACGGACTCCTTGTTGAGGTTCTTGAGACCCTTCATGATGGCTTCGCGGTGGACGTAGGCGGCAACGCCACCGGCCGCGATGGCGCCGACCGTGCCGGTGCGGACGGCGACGAGCTGCCAGGTCTTCCATCTGGGGTTGCGCGTCGTCGAAGCGACGGCCGAGGTCGCGGCGCGTCTGGCACCGAGACGAGCGAGGCTTGCGGGGGCAGCGGCGGAGAGGGCCGTCATGACGTTGAAGACGCCGCTGACCTTTTGGTAGTTGGAAAAGGCGCCGTAGACGAACATGGAGCGGGCGAGGCCGTTGTAAGGCGTGTCGAAGGTGAGAATGCCCTGAATCGGCGGGAAGATCGGGTCGTCTTCGGACGGGTCAGACTGTGCCCGCTCGTTGACGGCGAGGAAAAGGGCATCGGCTGCGACGAAACCTCTGCGTTTTGTTAGTCTGCGAGCCGATAGAGACACCTGTGAGATGGACTCGCCCCATAGAGTGGGCGACGAGAATGACTCCAATTTCTCGATCCTTGGGTGGCCATGGTTTCTCGACGGTGGCTTTTCGCACTTCCATCACCTGCTCCTTCAGCCTGCGGTACTTGGTCAGTTAAGGCACAAACAACATTGCGGACATGCTGTTGAATGATACCATGATAAGAAGGCCTCGGTGGCCTCGGCGAGCTCTCCTTTGGTCTCATACTTGGGATAGACGATAGACTTGACATGGTGGTCCGGCAGTTGCTTGGTGACTGTCCGTTTGAGGTCCTGTATGAACGTGAGCGGCTGCCTCCAGGACCCTTTTGGGGTGACGCCATCACTTACATCTGGGAAATCACAAAAGGTATCATCGTTCCCCTGTGGCTGGTCAGATATGCCCTGTGCTATGCCCTGTGCTTGATAGCAAACCACAAGCTGGTAGAGGTCTGGTCGCTCACCTTGAAGCCGTGGATGAAGCACAGGAGTAAGGTCCGAGTCATTTTATTTGACCAGTCGTGTTTCTCTGTCTGCCTTACTGTTGTTATTGGTGTCTTGTTGGTATTATTTCAGCGGAAAAGGTGAGTAGTATTCTAGGAGGTTTCTAGGGTGTTTTTAGGTCGAATGGTAGTGTGTAATTATTAGGTGTTTGAGGATAAAACCACCGCTCCGAGAAGAACAGGATAATATCCCGCAACTACCCTCCTTCCCTCCCTCATCATGTCGACCACTCTCGCTCACACATGCAAAGAAAGCAGTGACGATTGACTGAGCGGTTCGTGCATCTCTTTCCCCATGTTCCAGGCTGTCCCAGCCACACTTCACCGTACCTTATGCTGCAGTCCAGGCCTGTTGCTTCGCTGAGGCACCTTAGCTGGCGTGGCGAGTGCGTCCCAGGTGCCTAGCAGCAGCCAATGACGCAGCAGCCAAGACGTCACCGATAACGTCATGGTGAGTTTTCTGGCGCACCTCGTCTTTTTGGCACTCACTTTGCGACCCTCTCACACAACAATTGACGGGCAAAAGCCTCTCAGCTTGGGCCGATCTGCCAAAACATGAAGAAGACCAATCCCGGCCTGTCATCTACTAAGTAGCCCTCCTTCAAACTCGAATGAACGAGGCCGATTGATGCACGGGGGTCCAGACCTGTGGCCCTGGGTTGGATTGGATGAGCCGTCCGCCACGTGCGCAAAGACGTCGCCAATCATGATCACAATGGATGCCAGTTGACGTTGGACTCTTGAAGGTTTCCGAGTCTCTACTCCTTTTTATCTTTTTGCCCTCTATTTCTTTCTGTCGCCTTATCAAAACACGACCGAAACCAGTACCATTTACCTGGTCCTTCGACTCAACCACCCCCCTCCCCCCATACATTCATCTCACTTCGTCTGGGCCTTCAACTTGCCGAACGACAACTTCGGATTGAACCGCGAGACGTCCGTCGCATTCGCTGCGGAGCCATAGTCCCACACGGTGTAGAAGTTGCTCAGGAAACGCGACCCGATGAGCGTGACCCCGACCGTGTCACCACCCTCGAAGGGGGGCCAGCAGGCATCCTCCCTATAGGCGAAGCCCGGCATGCGCAGCTGCTCGCCGGTGAGCTCGACGACCTGAGGGTCTTGGTAGCTGCCGAAGCTGAACTTGACGGACCACGTCGAGTTGAACTCGCTGCAGAGGGGGATGTGGTCGCCGTTGATGATGGCCGTGTAGTTCATCCCGATGGATTCGTACACCTTTTCGTTTTGGGCGTTGGGGAGCGTGATGCTTCCAGCCCCCGTGTCGAAAACGACGTCGCCGATCTCGAAATCCGTCTCCGTCTCGACCACGCTGCCGTTGCTCGTCGTGCGGGTGCCGTTGACCTTGAGCACGTACGAGCGCCACACATCGTAAGTACGATGGGCCTGGAAGACGGGGATCGTGGTCAGGTCGCCGTCGACGTAATCGGCCTCCCGCGAGGCGCCGAGCGTGACGACGCCGTCGCCGGGTCTGCCGCCCGTGTTGTTCATCTCGGTGCCGTAGTAGATGCCAAACTTGGCCGCGTCGAGCTTGTTCTCGGCCATGAGACTCTCGACGACGGTGTTGGCGCCGCCGTCAACGATTGAGCTGAAAGCGAGACCCATGAAGCCGTCCGCGGCGAGGGCCGCCCAGCTGGACTCGTTCGCGGCGATGAAGGCTTGGTCCCACGTCACGCCCCCGGCCGACCAGACCTCGTCGACGACGGGACCGGCGACCCGCCCTCCGAGGTAGGGGACGTTGCCGTAGCCACCGGTGAGGTTGCCCGTGGTGGAGTTGTTGATGTCGTAGCCGACGCGATCGTATCTGATAGCTGTCAGCTTCAAAACATGATCGAAACGGCTCTAGCCGAAGGTCCCGGGACAAAAGAGGCGTACGCACCCGCTCACGTTGGCGCACTCGGTCTTGCAAGTGCTGTCGACGACCCACGAAGACGCGCTGCCCGTATCGAAACGAAGACGGTACGTCTTCGCAGGCGTGCCGATGTCGAAGTCTACGCATCTCTGTCGAATCCAAAGTCAGCCCACGCCCTCTCCTCGGCGAGTTCACTGGGTGTCTTCTTGTCCCCCAAAACTCACGTAGCCGTTGTCCACGATGATGGGCAGGTCAAGCACGGCGGCCGACGCGACCGACGCGACCGCTGCCGCCGCTGAAAAGAAACGAGTGACGGGCGACATCTTGACACGCACACGCACACACACACACAGATAAACACAGACACTGAAGACCTGAAACCTTGGTGTGAACCAACTCACATCGGCCCGTGAGGACGACGGAGACACCACATCTTAAAAAGAAACTGGATTTTAAGACTCCCATGCCCCTCCCCTCATTATGACGATCACCTCCGCCTCGTATAAAGGGGGGAGAGAGAGAGAGAGAGGGTCCGGTGGGGCGAGTGTAATCTCGACAGAGTTGGGGCGGCTGCTGGGATCTTCAGTGCCGGCCAACCCGTGCTGAATGGCTTGTGCATACGGGCTTTTCGGGTATGCTATTTTCAGGCCTTTTCAGCGGGTGCCATTCATTCTCTATTTCTCCTCACACGATGTCACCAGATTGCGCCGTCCTCGGAGCCGGTGTGCATGTAGTGCGAGAAGTACGAGGGATCCGGGGCAGCGGGCTGTGAAGACGGGGACGGCGCCGCTGCCGATGCCTGCTTCAGCCCTAGTTACAGATTCGCACTGCGGCGTCGATGGCGCGTTCGCCTTGACTCGTGTTGAACAGTGAACGGTTTGTCCCATCTTCCTCGGGGCCAAGCAATCTTCAAGTCTGAATGCTTGGTTCAAGGGTCTCGTCTCAACAACCACTCCATACGTCCGTCCCATAGCTCGCGCTAAGTCCCCCGGTTCAAGGTTTTATTTAAATCAACACAGTACATACAATAGGGAGGCCCTGGAAGTTGATAAAACCGGGACATCCCTCTCCAGTTCAGAAGTTGTTAGTGTCTTACCCTTGATAAAGTATGTTATGGTTAGTCAGTAACTTCCGCTTAGGTTTTATTTCCTGATTATCATGTAAAAGACTCCGTTTTTTGTCGGACATAAAGGTTACCAAGAACATTCACGTATCTGTGATATTGATAGGATTTGAATGTTTGCTCACCTGCTGGCAGTTCCTATGTGGCTGGCTCTATAACATCCCCAAAAGTCTTACTTCCAGAAGGTGGTATTACTCATTTTATCTCTTCCTATCATGGCGAACGACAATATCGTAATGGGGTGACATTTTAATCCGTCATTTGCAGTCACTCAGACGCCCATCTACTGACTCCGAATCGTGACCACCGCATCCGCGAGGCCCTCGGCAGAAGCGGTAATGGTGATGTCGCCAGCAACACCCTCCACGGACCTCACAATCGCGAGTGCGAGGCCGCTGAAAGCCTTCCTCCGGAGCGACGGGAACGCGACCATATCCGCCGGGTCGCCGTTGTCCGTCGCGACGATCTCGCCGCCGCCGCCGCCGACGCCGAACGTGATCTCGTCGTCCGCAAACCTCACAAAGTCCCCGTTCCCGTCCAAGACCTCCACCGTCACGAACGACAGGTCGCGGCCGTCGGCGGCGATGGTCGCGCGGTCGGCCGTCGCCCTCAGCCGCGCCGGCCCCCCCACCGTCCTGACGCTCTCCGTCGCCCACTCGGCCCCGTCCTTGTACGTGACGACCGTCAGCTCGCCGGGCTCGTACGCGACCTCGTCCCAGCGGAAGCGGTAGGAGCGCTCCCGCCTCGTCCGCCGGCCCTGCGACGCGCCGTTGAGGAACAGCTCGGCCTCGTCGGCGGCGGCGAAGACGTGCACCGGCGTCGCCTCGCCGACGCGGCCCGCCGGCCAGTTCCAGTGCGGGAGGACGTGGGCGCTCCTGAGCTCCGGCCGCCAGCGCGCCCGGTACAGGAAGAAGCGGTCCTTCCTGAAGCCGGCGAGGTCGACGACGCCCGAGTACGAGCTGCGCGCCGCGTAGTACGGCGTCGGCTCGCCGAGGTAGTCCCAGCCCGTCCAGACGAACTCCCCCGCCACGAACGGGTGCCCGTCCTGCGCCGCGAAGACCTTGTCGGGCGACGCGCCGAAGTCGGCCGAGTAGAGCTCGTACCCGCTCACGCGCATCGCCCTCGAGTCGCCGCCGGACGTGTCGTTCACCGGCGCCCCCGAGTCCCCGGCGACGGGGAACATGTAGGAGCCGCGCGTGCTGAGCGTCGAGGCCGTCTCGCTGGACAGGATCATCTTCTGCGGGAACGCCTCGTGGAAGTCGGCGTAGAGGGGCCGCGTCCGAATCCCCGACAGGCCCGAGTAGTCGGGCGTGTCGCGGATGCCCTCGCCCTGGTAGTTCAGGCTGACGACGTCCATCGCCGTCGGGAACGACGAGTCGGGCTTGGCGTAGTTGAGCGACGCCGTCGCCGGCCGCGTCGGGTCCTCCTCCCGGACCACCGCGCGCAGCCCCAGGGCCGTCGCGGTGCCGGGGTCGCCGATCTGCTGCTCCGAGACCTCGTTGCCGAAGCTCCACGCGATGACCGAGGGGTGGTTCCTGTCGCGGCGCACGAACGCCCTCAGGTCCGGCTCGTGCCAGTCCGGGAAGACGAGGTGGAAGTCGTTGGCCGTCTTCGGGCGGTACCACGCGTCGAAGATCTCGTCCACGACGACGAAGCCCATGCGGTCCGTCAGCTCGAGCAGCTCCGGCGCGGGCGGGTTGTGGGCCATGCGGACGGCGTTGCAGCCGAGCTCGGCGAGCGTCTCGAGCTGGCGCTCGGCGGCGCGGGCGTTGAAGGCCGCGCCGATGGCGCCGAGGTCGTGGTGGTTGTTCACGCCCCGGATGCGGACGCGTTCGCCGTTGACGAGCAGGCCTTGGTCGGGGTCGTATGTCACGGAGCGGATGCCGAAGCGGGTCGAGTACGCGTCCGCGACCTTGCCGTCGACCGAGAGCGTCGTGACGGCGATGTAGCGGTGCGGTCGCTGGCCTGGTGGCGGACCCCAGAGGCGTGGGTTCGAGACGGTCGAAGAGCCCGCGACGGATTCTCTGCTACCGCCTGGCACGGACACCGAGGACGCAGGGAAGGAAGAGACCTTGTCTCCCGCCTCGTCGGTGTCGGGGTCGAGCACGTGGACGTCGGTGGCGACCTCGACGGCCTGCTCGGTCGCGCCCTTGTTCTCGACCTGGACGACGAGGTCGAGGGTCGCCGACTCGGCGGAGACGTCCTTGGAGACGATGTACGTCCCCCACTGCCCGACGTGGACCGGGCTGACCTTGGTCAGCCAGACGTTGCGGTAGATGCCGCCGCCGGGGTACCAGCGAGCCGAGTCGGGCGGGTTGTCGAGACGGATGGCCAGGACGTTGTCGCCGCCGGGCCTGAGGTGCGCGGTGAGATCCAGGCGGAAGGAGTTGTAGGGGTAGGGCCACCCGCCGACCAGGTATCCGTTGAGCCACACCATGGCGTAGGACATGGCGCCGTCGACGTCGAGGTAGACGGACCTGCCCTCGTCCTCCCGGATGTTGACCGTCAGGCCCCGCCGGTACCACCCGACGCCGTGCACCGGCAAACGGCCCATCCCGCCGCCGACGACGGGGTCTCTGCCGGCGTAGAACGGGCCCTTGATGGCCCAGTCGTGCGGCAGGTCCACCGCCTCCCAGGACGCGTCGTCGAAGCCCTCGGACGCGTAGGACACGTTGCGGGCCGGCTCGCCGCCGGGGCGCGCGTGGCGCTTCGCGGGGTCGTTGATGAAGTCGTTCGCCGAGGGGAGGATCCAGGGCTTCAGGACGTAGGCGTCGGCGAGGCTCTCGAGATCCGGGCGCTGGTCGTAGATGATGCCGTCCGGGTTGAACTCGGAGCGCCAGAAGCGCCAGCCCTTGTTGATGCTGATGCGCTCGCGGCCCGCTTGGATTGTGTTGTTGTTTTCATGTCTGATTTTCAGTGCCGCAGCAGGGCGTGAGACGAGCAGTAGGACGAAGCTCATCAGGAGCAACGAGAGCCCGTAGGCAGGGCTTCTGAATGGCCGTCGGGAAGACATCGCTGGACGCCGATTGCCGTGCGTTGGGACGGTCATTGGTGAGAGAAACGCGGCTTCGTGGCTTGCTCTTATATCCATGTCGCGTTGCCTCCGCCATAGCTAGACGGATCCCACCGGCGTGCTCCAGTTGACGTAATTGCGAGCGGGAGTACTCCAACCGGAAAATAAAACCAGTTGCGAAGTCGCGCCGCTTAAGCTTTGCAGCTTGGGGTCCTCGGCTTTGCAGATATAATGGACGACGGGGTGCAAGTCTCGGGTGAAAAGCCTCCAGGCCATCCGCCACCCCCCCCGCGTTTCTCCGCACGCCGGATGCGACGTCGTTCAGGGATGTCGACGGCATTCCCGCGATGCATTTAGCCTGAACTTGGGATTCTATTTCCACCACTGGATCGCCTGCGTCCGCTGAGGGGCGGGCTGTCGCGGGGTCGGATGAACTGGGATGAGCTTGTTGCTGCTTGGAGAATTACTTTGGATGAACTGCCCACATCCACGGAGGCTGAGTTTGTGAGACGCAGTACGGAAAAAGGTTCAGCAATGGTCGGACAAAATTCCCTGACGCTCGTGAACGTGGGAAAGTCTTTGTACCGGACCGTTGTCCGAGGGTTCAGGAGAAACAGGCCGGACTCGGTGGTATGACAACGCAAACATCGCAACTGGAAGTAAAGTGTGTCTTTTGCGAGACTTCGGATGGGGCTCGTTAAACCATATTATTCCATCCTCGCTCCTGGCCGTCAGCCGTGGATGGCTTGGTTCCAGTGGACGCGAGAGGGGGCTACTTACGGCAGCACCCGGCGTACACATTAATAATATATGTGGCATTCAAGATATAAATTCAATGTCAAGCGCTAAAGTGCACTTGCGGAGCTCTAAACGTAGCTCGCCCAATGCCGTGAGCGATTCGTGAACGCGAGATTGGATAGCTTCAACACAGCACATACATGTAGGAAGACTATCTCGATGTCGAGAGAATACGCCATATACGCCCGCCCTTATCCGCCGTAGTGTTGACCCCAGAGTAAGCATTCATCACATCAAATCTTGTTCAAATGCCTTCGTAGACTTAGCTAACAGAAACCCGAACACTCGGTTTCGTAGCATTTGAGTCAAACAAGCGAGAGAGCTGAGTCACACGAACCGACCAAAAACAGCATCAATGAGGATACATCATATTACAATCTTGTTCAAATCCAAAGACCTCGTCTCGGAATAAAACATCATCAACTACTTCGCTCTGCCTCATTTCCTGACGACAATACTTCCGTCTCATTCCAGAGAGAAGGTCTACTGGAGCACGCACCGACCCAACCACGGCCTCAACCGCATCCGACTTCCGCAACCGCAAATGGACGAGGGATTCGTATCTCATCTCAGCCGACGTCTCCCTAATCCCAATCATGCAAACTCAACGCCAGCGTTCGGCTCTCGAGAATTCGCTCTGCTTCGGCGTTGTACAACCTCCAAAACACACCCCTCGAGACGGCCGAGGATCTGCTGCGACAAGAAGGCGTCCAGCACAACTTCCAACAGCGAAAAAAGTCATCACACCCCAGATTCCTCGGGGTTCGCTCGCGTCATCACGGACTTCTCATCACCTTTGCCTTCGTCACCGACGTATGGGTCCCCCCTCGACGACCGGGAAGGGCCCTGAGGACGTGGCTGGTCGGGAGAGTGCAGGAGGTCCTGATGGACTTGATGAACGGGCGTGCGAAGGAGGATACGCTTGCCGTCATGTAGATGAAGTGGAAGGGCCCAAGCTGATTCGGTTGAGCCGAAAGTATGAAAAATTCTCATCGCTACACAAGCTTGGCTCGCGAGGCAATTAGATGACGGTTTATCCATTACACTATTAGAAGGAGTTGTCAGGGCGAGTCTTGATCATCTCTCCGGAAACTCAACCAAATCTCGGCGCATGAAAACGGTGCTCCGACCCAACGGCTTCCCGTCCCCGTCGAAATCGGGATAAAAGTCCAGCTCCTTCCAGATGACCCGATATCCTCTCCTCGCGTACCACTCTTCGGTAGACATCTATCGAACACAAACATCAGCAATCGGCGAAACAAAAGAGTGACGAGGACCAAAAAAAAAAAAAAAGACACCATCTCACCGGCGGAGGGCGTCCCCGCAGCCGAGACACAATCTCCTCTCTGTGCTGGTCCTCCTTGCACACCGTGTCCAGCATGAGCACCCTCGCGCGGAGCGGCGCGCGCGTCGCCACGGCCTCGACCTCGTCCATGGCGGCCCGCCCGAGGCCGCGGCTCCGCAGCGCGTCGGAGACGTAGAGGCTCTTGATCCAGTAGAGGTCTCGCGGGGGGACGGGCAGGGCGAGGCGTCTGGCCGGCGGGTTGTCGGCGTCGAGCGAGACGTGGCCGACGGGGACGAAGGCGGCCCGGGTCGGCGCTCTCGGGGTCGCGCGGACGGCGGCCGCCGTGTCCTCCAGAGATGTGTTTTCCTGGGATGGAGACCGGATGAGCCTTGGGGACGGGAGGAGATACTTGAGTTACGAGAGTGAAAGGCGACGAACCTTGGGAAAGAGAGTCGTGTGCTTCGACAGCTTGGTCTCCGCGTCGGGGTCTTCTGGGTGAATTACCTGAGTCAAGGTAGCTATAATAAGCTTTTACTTGAAATATCCCGACAAAACACGGAGAAACATAAGGACTCACTATCCAGTAGATGCACTTGGATCCTGATCTTTGCTCTTCCCGCCACGCCGGCACCTTTTCATAATGCCAGCCGCATTCGGTTCTCTGTTGCACCATCCTGGCTGCGTGGTCGGGGGATTCGGGGTCGAAAGGGACCAACTGAACCTTTGATTTTGACATTTCGCCTCTGGGTTGAGTTGCTGCAGGTCGGCTGACTTCCTGAGACGAACTTTCGGACGACGAGCAGAACCTTGGCATCCTCTCAAGACTGAATGAATCTCAGCAACATGAGTCGCGGCGGGCTTGTTATATACGGGCGTCAACGACGCGGTGACTCAACTCTGTGAAGCACGACCCACATGAAGTGTTAGTGAACAGGAGCTTCTTCTATGGGAATCACTAACAGAGAACGGAATGAATCGACGTTATCAGTAATTGGTTCCGTTTAGCGGTCCGAACTGCCAGATTCATGTGTGTCATTCAGCATGTCACCTCAACTCAGGGCGCATCCAGGGCGTTGTCGGAGGGCTGCCCCCCCCTGTCCAGCGTCATGCAGCAGCGCTGTCATCGCAATTGGTCACTGAGATAAAAGAAGCCATCGTCGCCGGGAAACTCCCTTGTTATACCTCAAGTTCAAGTGGTATTAAGTGCATCAAAAGACAAAATGTCGCTATCGCTCGTACTCCTTACACAAAAAAGGAACCCAACCCAACCCATGCTGGGAATAACAGTTTAAAACAATAAAAACAAAAGATGGAGCGGAATAGATGCAAAAAAGAGATTGACCCCGGCGCTTCTACTGCGAAGGCATCAACCATGTGCCGTTCGCGAACCAGGTCCCCGCCAAAGTGTAGTCCAACGTGATGCCGTCCTTGATGTACGCGAATCTGAAATACTCGGGCAGCGCCATCTCGGGCTTCCGCGTCCAGACGAACTCGCGCTCGGCGTCCCCGTCCGCGAAGTAGTACCGGTGCCGCTCGACGTCGTTGACCAGGGAGCTGATGCCGTCGAACTCGGCGGCGGCGGCGGCCGAGAGGTTCCAGCCGAAGGCGATGCTGGGCCCGGACGAGGCGGACGAGGAGGAGACGACGGGTCCCGCGACCTCCGGGAGCGGCGAGTTGAACGGGCCGTCCTCGCGGAGGGCGTCGGGGGTCTGGAGGACCGAGTCGAAGCCCCAGCGGGCGATGCCGTTGACGAAGAGGCCGAGGACCATGCCCTGGTAGAAGAGCGAGGAGCGCGTCTGCATGCTGGTGCCGGGGATGAGGAGGAAGGTCATGATGTAGTGGTGGATGCGCAGGTCGAGGCCGGGCACCGACACCCCGACGACGATGCCGAGGAGGAACAGGGCGTAGAGGGCGAGGAACCGGGGCAGCCTGCCCTCGAGCCAGAAGAAGTAGACCTGCTTCGCCATGACGAAGGCGAGGACGGTGAGGATGAGCGCCAGCGCCGGCTTGGCCCCGGGCTGGGACTCGATGTCGTGGGCCGTGAGCCGCTGGATCGGCATCCACGCGAAGGTGTAGTTCGACAGGGCCCCGAACCAGAACCCCCCGAGCCACAGCGCCGTCTTCTCGAACTGCGCCCGCAGCCCGCCGAGCGTCCGGCGGACGGCGATCCGGTACATGACGACGGCGCAGAACGCCGCGGGGAGGAGCCGGCCGGCGAACGTGGAGACGCGGTCCGGCAGGACGGTGGCCGCGTGCCGGGACGCCGTCGGGGGGTCGGAGCCGAAGCTGACGTGGGCGAAGATGCCGAGGAAGCTGACGAAGAACTGCCACTCGGGGGACGTCGTGAAGATCGAGAAGACGGCGGTGAAGAAGAGCGAGACGGGGAGGAGAAGCTGTCGCGGATCCCGCTCGGCGCACCGGAGCGACGGGTCCGCCGACAGGCTGAAGGAGAGCGGGAAGTACGAGTCGAACGGGACGGTCTCGACGCCGTTCCTCGTCGAGCCGGCGAACCCCTCGTGCCGCCCGACCCGGCGAACGCGTCCGCACCCCCCGCTCGCGTCCGTCACGAGGCCCGCGTGGATGGCGGCCGCGCAGATCATCGAGTCGCCCCGGTAGACGCCGTCGCCGACCACCAGGGGCCTGTACACGATCTCGCGCGGCCCGACGGCGTGCGGGTTGAGGAGCTTGTGGGCCAGGCAGTTCGCCGGGCACCTGAAGGGGAAGGACGAGTTGGAGAAGGGGCGGCAGTCGGCGCCGTCGAGGCCGCACTCGTTCTTGAACTCCCACAGCGCGTCGGTGCAGTCGAGGTTGAGCGCGTCCCTGCCGAGGCCGTCCCTGACGGCGCGGGACGACGAGGCGAGGACGACGGAGAAGGCGACAGCCCAGACCGTCAGGAAGACGGCGACGACGCCGGCCTTCCGCCGAGGCGTCGGGGCCAGGCGTCGGAGCAGCCGCGGGGGCGCTTCCTGGACCCGCGGCAGGACGGGCTGGATCTTGTGCACCCTCGGCGGTTGAGGGCCGGCGATGCAGTGCCGCTTCCTCGTCGCGGGGAACTTCTGCCGCAGCATCGACGACGCCGAAGACAAGGTGCTGGAGGAGGAGGCGCTGCTGCGCCGGGGCTCCTCCAGCTCGAATTCCTCGGCGTCCAGCAGCTGGGCCTCCTCGTCCACGCTTCCGCGCCGCCGCGTCGGGGCGGCCTCGGTCCCCGGGTCGTCCGTGAAGGGGACGGGATGACGAGGCCCCGGTCGGCCTCCCTCAACCGCGGCGCCCATATTTTGTCCTTCTCCGCGCGTCTTCAGCAGGTTTTTCTTTTCCTTTCTTTTTTTTTTTCTTCCCCCACGGTTCACGGTGATCTCACACCGGAGTCCTGGGGTTATTCGCCTCTCACGCTGTCACGCTGTCGCTTTTTTGTTGTTGGTTTCCCCCCGCCCTTCTCATGAACGTGTGGTTTACGTTTTGCCTACCCGGTGGTGACTGGTTGCGTGAGTGAGCAAGGTGGACGACGCCGTTGAGACACACGCGCACGACGACGTTCAAGGGGGGGTGGGTTGAGGCTAGCGGGCTGATTTGATGCAAGAAGCGCCACGAGATGACGGCGACGTGGTCGGATTTAGTCTTTAGACTTTCTTAGAATGAGAAAAGGACGCCGCCGACGTAGAAATTAGCCCGGTGATCGGAAGGATCGGAAGGGGAGAGGGGAGGGGAGGGGGGGGGGCGTCCGGTAATGAAGCCTTTGCAGTGGGGGGAGGGAACACGACACGGCGGACCGCCCTTGACTATGGAAGTTGGTCTCAGGGGTTAGGAGGACCGAAGGGAGCTTCTCCAGAGTAGCCGGTTTTGAGACACGAGCGTCTGAGCTTTTATTTTCATTCTATTTTCTCATTAATCTATGTTTCTCCCTAGAGAGACGGCGCCTGACTGAGTCGGTCAGTGGGACCCGACTATTGTCTTTACCCTGCGTCGATCGTCTCCTCGTGTTGTGTTGTGTTGTTCCTTGGAGGACTTGAATGTTGGCTTGTTCCCTTGGCATCGGTTGATGGCGATTGGCTGTTGTTACCACAGAGTGTTGCAGTTGAAATACAATAACAAAGAACCTGAGTGGTGGAAAGGGTGCTTCGTGCATCTCGAAGCCGCTTTCATTGGTGTTTGCTAATCATCGCGGCCCAAATTCATTCATTCAATCAATTCGAAACTGCAAGGGGGGCCCCGGCCTCGCTGGGCGCGCTCACGACAGAATTTTATTTCCAGCCCTGAAACTCATATCGGCCTCGACACGACACGAGCGGCGGTGAGAATTGCGTGAGATGAGAAATCAAATCAAATTGCGAACACCAAATGTCCGGCGGTGGGTTTGTTTGTCGCCACGTCCCGAGGCGCAATCTATGATGAGAGATTGAATTTTCCTCTGGCCGGACCGTATGCCGGGCCTATGTACTATTACTGCTAGCCCGCCCCCGCGAGGCCCGGAAGCCGGCATCGCGCCGTCTCGGATCTTCATTCCCCGTTCGCCGCTCGGGTTCGGGCCTTGGTCATCGTCGACGGCCGCCGCATATCGCCTTCTTGCTTTGATTCGGGGGAAATTGGAACCCGATCATTTCCTTTGACGATCCAGTTCGACCTGCTCATTCTTCACCGCTGCTCACCTCCACACCATGGACGGCAAACCACACCGACACCGACAGCGACAGCGGACGCGTCCGCGAATGAGCGGTGAAAAGTAACAACTGAAGGGGTGATGAGGACCACCGGTACGATGAGACCAAAAGTGGCAACGAAAACAAAGTCGGGATGAGCGCGACTAATGACTTTGAGGCTTGGCCGCCTTTACTCATGGCTGCGGGTTGCAAGAGCCCGATTCAGACTTTTCATCTCTAATCGAAACGCTTCGACTTTCATCGCTCGAAGTCACAGAAAGCTGCCAGGTCTAAATAACCCATTGATACTGCAGCTAGATCTCACGAGTATACTCCATCGTCAGCTTGACCTGCGGCACACCCTCGATCGAGGGTACCGCGTAGGACACACTATACTGCCAATGATTCCTCAGCTGCGTCGTTTCCTCCCCATGTCCACGAGGGCGGAATTCCAGACAAGGCAACGGGGTAAAAGATGTCGCAACCCCTCCTGCGTCTCGTTAGGATAACGAAACGCTCCGAGAAACTTCTCGCCTGCGACTGCCTCTGTCGTCGATCGAAGCAGATGAGAAGCCGACGTACGGCCATGGCTTGTGGGGCCGGGTCGGAAGCAAGCCCTAATGAGCGGTGGCCGGGACGAATTCAATTTCCGCCGTTCACAGTCTCGGCGGAGCCTTTGACCGCCGACCATGAGAGGCGGCGCGCTGATCCCAAGATGTAGTCGTGGTGAGTGGCGTCTGTCTTCCAGGGTCGTCCTTGACCACTCTCATAAGCCAGTCCACGGCCTCCCCTTCGACTTTACGGCTCCGGGCGGTGCTGTTCGAGACCCAGCGGAATCGCAGATCCTTTGCGCCGCATCGAAGAGAATGGAGGTCGCGCCGCGGCCTGTACTCGCGACCGAACACCGCCCCATCAGTACATCGGCCAGGATGGAAGAATTGCTTCGTCATGTCGCGGGTGGAGGCTCTGTTATATGGACCGACCTGATTGCCGAGATACGGGTTGTGTAAAGCTGCGCACGACGTGCTTCCCCACAGCAGCCTCGTCAAAGATGAACTGGGCCTTCTTGGATGAGCGCCGCCGTTTGCGGGGTCCGCAGGCGATGTTGGCGCGGCTTAGGGCCCAGACGTCCATGCCGTAGTAGTTGGGAAGCATTGTATTCGCCCGGGCGTGTCGGAGCCATTGAAACCCGAACACAGCTTCAAGTAGCCCAGGACGAGGGGTTGTCGTTCTTCCGGGAAGCCGCAGTTACGTCTCATAGCGTCGACGATCTGGATTTCGAGGGCATCTTGGACCCTTTCGACCAGTCTTCTCCGAGGAGGTCGGAGTAAAGCTCGACAATCTGAATGAGCTGCGTTCTGTGTGCGTGTGTGTGTGTGTGTGTGTGTTGGCACGATGATGAACTGGCAGGAATATTGCCGCGACAACTATGAATATAATGACGACGACGACAGCAAAGAGGGCACCGAGGGGTGTTTGCGAAGCGACCTATCCCATGAACTCTCTCCAATTGAGGTTCGTACGTAGTCTTGAGGTCGGCATGACCGTTCACGTCGTCCAAGTTTCCACGTGGGCAAGCATCCACTCACACAGATCTTCTGGTGGCTAAAGAGTGGACATGGGCGTCGGTGGCAGGCTCATCAGGAGGAGACAAACTTAAAGCACCGTACCACTAACTTCGTTCATCAGCCTCAAGACCGTCCGATTTTTTTCTTTATTTTTTCAGTTTTCTTATATGAATGTCCGGGGCTCACATGTTTTCATTGGCTGCTCTTGAGTTCTCGACATCGTCGCCCTCGTTGCGATGGAGGAGACCCGCCGTCTATCTACCGCGCAGTGAACTCAACGGACCACGGACCCTTGTCTTGGTACCAGATCAGGCTTGTACGAATTCGTCCCATCGGGAATCCTGGACATCCCTATCGAGTAGTCAAGCAGAGTTTCGGCGTCTGGAATAAGGTAGGTAGTGTGAGTTAAACTGAACCTCTTTTGCTTCCTTGGACACTTATCACTCACTGAGAGTTGAGCCCCCAGCACGGAGCCGGAGGTCAACAAAGAAAGCGGCCGCTGATCTGGCGTGCATCTTGTCGCAGTGAAAGGAACCAAAGAGCCCAGGAACGCATTTTGTCGTCAATCATTCGACACGTTCCGTTGTATACTCACACGAATCTTCTCAACCCCGGCCAAACATTCGTCATGAGGGCCGCGCAGACCATTGGCCCGGTAGATACTTAGTCTGGGGAAACGTGCAAGGCATCCTCGTGAACCCCCTCACGCTGGCACCCTCTGTGTGACTTACCTCCGCTGCTAATCCTGCCTGCGCAGTCAACAACGGATCCGCCAATCATGGATACCAATTCATCCAGTTCGATCCCCCGTCCGAACCGGCCCAGAACCGGTGGACCGTCTCCGGGCCCTGGTACGGTTACATACCCCCGACTTGGGATCGGCGCCGCTGCGCTAGCAATCCAAGCTCCAGCGGGGTGTCTCCTTGCCCAGCGAACCAAGATGGTGTTTCCCGAGCGGCCTTGGTCCGATAAATCCTTCGGCCTCCTGGCCGGGAAGATGGCCGGTTTTGTTGCTTTGAGATATCGGGGCCCCGAGGGGAAAGGTTAGTGCTCCGAGAGTCGTCTTTCCGGCTTCGACTCGCTCTGTATCACCCATCTTACATCCGCCGAAGCTTGACAGATTCGTAGGCAGATTCGCGCTGTTCTCAGTCTTCAATACGCTACCGCAGACGTGGCGGAAAGAAGCCCTGTACACAACGGAGCCGGCCGACATCCCAATGACTGCGGATGTCGCCATCGAGAGCAACAGGGGTGCCTTGAAGTGGTTTTCGAATCGGGGGCATCGTCAAACTCACCTGCATTCTTGCTGTGTCTCGCTGGTTTCTTCCTACGGGGCGAAGAAGAAAATCCCGGAAATTTGCAGGATCTCGTCAAAAAAATGATTGCTTGAAGCGCCATAGTCAAAGCAACTCTGCCCTGTTTCGTCTCGTTCATCGAGCCGTCTTGTAATAATCTCCATCACCTGGCTGCTGGATTGGTGAGTCGACGATCGTTTCGACATCTTCTTTGACGTTTGTGCCACGTCAAGTGCATGGAATCCGCCAGTCCAATGAGTCTTGCTGGAGTACACCCTTGTGTACGAAAATTGTGTACGAAAACCGTCCAGCAAATTCTCGATTCCCCGGCCGAGGGCCAGAGCAATCTCCGTTTCGCGGATACTTCAGCGGCACATGTCCCCCAGTCGCCTGCGAACTTGTACCACGTGCTGACTGCTCAACAAACATAAACTCTTGTTGTGGCACAAATTTTGTGGCGTGCTGTGTCAGTCACTGATACTCTGTTCCCCGGTATGAACTGAAGCAAGTAGGAAGGTTGGGAGTGGTTCTCTGTTATTGTTTTGTGGTTGAGCAGTCCATGGATTCAGCTCCAAGAAATTGCCCTTGTCTGGCGGATCGCATATTGGATGGTGCATGATGCAAATTATGAAGATTCTCCATTGTCCGATGGATGACGCGAAAGACTCACTGGACGGGGATGAAACAATGCGTGATTTGCGTAAGCCATGGTTCTGGTTTCAAAGTGAGTAGACATGCGAACGATTCGAGTTCGCGTCCTTGTAAGGCGGGAGGTGGACAGGCATGTGTCCAAGCCGCCTCCGGATGAATGCTCGGACAAGCGCCGTCATAAGAATTACCAGAAGATGGGAAAGCGAATCAGGGCATACATATTTCAGACTCGTCGGGTTTCTTTGGGGGTTGTCATCAGCATATGAGAATTTCCGGGAAGGAACTGAACATTCTGGATGCTGGGATATACTGAAAATTTATTTCTTTTGGGCTACTGACCACCGTTCAAGAGTCGAAGATCTGGACGAATAATGGGTGCAACGATGACTGGACTTTTTCTCCGCCGCAGGCACCAACTCTCGCCGACTTGAGGTCAAGATAACCTCTCCTGCTCCGGCGATGATACTGAACGGGCCAAAAAAACGGTCGCTGACAGTCCGGGCCACCAAATGAACGCATCCATAGTGCGCCCTGAACTCGAATCGCCGCCGAGGCAGTCGTCAAATTACCCAGCGGAACGCGAGCGAAGATGATGCGACCAAGCCAACTGGAGCTCTGGCTGAGATACCGCGTTGCAAGCTGCTCACCGAAGAGTGCGAGGATGCTGCGAGATGGAGCTGGTCAGACTGATGCGTGATTTGCTTCAAGGCAAATCCAACTCAACAGTCTTGCGCTCACGGGGCGACGTCAGAGAACATTTCAGACGCATATTCCGTCTGGCTTTCAGCGTCGTCGGACAGCCGTTCAGAGTCCGTCATATTGCTCTCCCCGAAAACGGTCGCCGCCGCAACGAGAGATACGAGAATAGGCTGATGAGACATCTTGGCGATGATGAGTGCCCATACGGATTGCTTTATAAGAATTCAGTCTTATTGTCACTTGAATGGAGCGGAGCCGATGTCAGGTCGAAGAGGTCGACAGAAGTAAGTACGATAGATGCTGATATAGCCTGGCAAGACAGATGATGGAAGGAAATCAGTCGGTTCTTGGGGCCTTTTGTCAGTAACCCAACTCGATGCCACCTTAAGTCTCTGGGTCGCACCGCCTTGCATATTAGCTCTAGTGGGACGCAATCTGTAGGTCAATCATACGCGGCCAAGTATCGTACATCCCGTGACACTTGTAGTTAGACGAAAACCTCTCTTGGCTGCAGTTTCAGATGATGCTTCACAGTAGATAAAATGGCTCATATGAAGCGACATCTTGCATGGACAAGTCTCGCCTTATGAGGGGTTGCTATGCTGCAGCCGTCCGAAAATCGAAGTTGCCTGCCTAAGCCCCTTCTTGCCGATATGAGCCTATAGACGAGGGAAGCCCGGAAGACTCATAAGTAATGTTGTAAAAGGCATCTATTCTGAGATGACTTTCGTAGGCCTGCTAAAGCCCAAGCGGTGGCGGTTAGCTACATCATGATCTCCATTTTGTGAGTGAGCAGTGGCCCAAAGTAATACATTCTTACATCTCATGGAACAAACTAATCAACCAACTTTTAATTATTGCAATACAATATACCGGATTTTCTCCCTTCGTTGACTAATCACTGGTGCAAGGCATGGAAAGCAGAAGCCTCTATAAAATACTTAAGAGGAAGATTACCTCGTAATTAGTCACCCTAAAGAAAAGAGACGTTTATTGGCAAGGAGGGGTTGAAACCATCGATAAAAGTACGCGTAGAACAAAGGGGTTGACCTAAGTCCAGCTAGTCACCAACTGACTTAGACTTCGTAATTGGTCTGCTGTATGCTGTTGCTTCTTGATGACTGTATGCGCTCTTCTGGGCTTGTTCCGTATCCCTTAATGCTGAGGGTATAGCCGTAGTCTCGCGCTAAGTTTCTTTTCATGGATGTAGGAACTTCATCGGCAACCTCAATTTAACTGCTGTTGCAGTCTTGTCTGGTCTAGGGCATTCCTAGCTTGCAACAGACCGCCTAATGGGCTCTATCTAGAGCAGCTAATGACCGCACTCGAGCCTTATGGGGCAGTGATCAACAACGCCTGTAATACTGAGGCAAGCAAGGCGAATGAAACAAGCCTGCTAAGTTTGGTAGGATATTTTGCTGCGGTATTTGGTTGGCGACATTCTCTCTTCCTGCGCGTGTCACGCTGTAAATCCTATCCCATCGAGTGCGAATGGACTGCAGTGCAGTACATCGTAGCCCCAAGATAGATTTGATAGCAACTTCAGATATGCATTTTCATCCTACGGTCTCAGGAAAAGTATGCCCAGCGCGTGTGACGAAGAATGCTTGTGATAATCACACCTTTTCCGAGACAATAGGATAAACAAAGCGTATGGAGAGTTACTGCCAAAATCCCCTCCCCGGCCACCGCCTATAATCCAACCTCGGGAGCTTCCTGGCATACTTCTTCGCCTCCCTGTGGTGATACTTCGAGGTGGCTTGCTTCCCCTTCTCGTAATGCTCCATGACATGGACGTCCAAGTCCCAGTCACCGTGCCTCTTGGCCTCTCCCTGCATCATTATCTGGACACAGAATTTGGCCCGGGCCTTCGTCGCTTCCCGCATGGGCTTCATGTGGGACGCCTTCTCCTTGTTCGTGTGGCCCCTGAAACCTCGAATCCGCAGCCTCTTCAGCATGGGAAGCCGGTCGGGGTTGTTGTTGAGCACCTCGAAAGGGGTCCCGTCGATCGTGGAGTATATGTCGACCTCCCTCAGCTCGTTGCAGTTCTCGAACAGGGCAATCAGGCCCCTCTCCTTGACGCCCGACCCCGCCGGCAGGACGAACGCCCTCAACTTCGGACAGGCCTCGGCAAGTCGGACGACGGACTCGTCGTCGAGGTCGGCGGCACTGTTCGTGGCTCCGTACGATACGTCGTTGTAAATGAACGTAAAGTGCGTAAGCTTATTACACACTCTTGGTAGCGAGACGATGTGATGAAGGTGTTCTCTACGTTTTGGTTAGTTCGAGGTCTTTTTCTCACTCCCGACGTGGTATCGTCCGATTGCGGGACTGGAAACTCACGGCTTCAGCACGAATCCACAGCCGAATGTAATGCTCGTGGTGGTTGTTCCGAGCCACGCATCGCGATGCTTCTCCCAATCGGATACTTTCTGGAATTCAACCACTCTCACACCTTTGCCCAGGGGTGCGCTCTTGGGCGGAGGCTGAGATTCGGGTTGTGTGGGCTGTGTGGGTTGCTTGGTTTGATTTTGGTGTGTTATGGGGGTTTCCACCTTAACCTGCGGTGGTTCGACCTGTTGCATGAATGCCCAAGCCTCGCCTTGTTCGGCTTTCACAGTAGTTCTTGCGGGATTGTCTTGAGCCGGATGCGCAGCGTAAGCGTACGGATGGGACGGCTGTCCCGAGTTCGTCTTCTGGGTACGAATCGGCGGCATGGTGGAACGTCAAGTCTCTCGAACAGGTATGTGTAACTCGGCGTCGCGAGTTTTCGCAGAAGAGATAGGTGCGAAGTGACATGACGGTCGGAAAACATGGGAGCCCATCGACTGGTGACCAACGCCATTAAGTACGTGTATGAGGCATTAAGTACGTGTATGAGGGGTAGACCGGTGCAGTTCATCGGCTGGAATTCTCATCCAATTAGGAATACTGGAACGGGTAGAAGTAGGCATTAATATGGAGATGTGTTTTGGCGTCTGGTCAGCAGTCGATGGGATATACGTAGGAGCCGAGGGACGATCGGGATGACGCGGGAGTTTGTGAATATTGTCACTGTTTTCCACCTTTAATGTGCACAAGCACATACTATGTAACTACGACCGCGCTAAGAGTAGGTCCACACTTCCTTAGCTTGCATACATACCCTGCCGACTTCATATTTGCGACAACCTCGCCACCCCCTTATTCCTCAATTGCCGCGGAGTACTTAGCTTACTGTCGCCGAAGCAAGACAGGATGAGTAAGTTCGATAGTTTGAAACTCACGATTTGCAGCTTCAAAGCCAGGTATTTAAAGAAATAAGCCTCAAATCATGTTCTCGTAATATCGAGGGACGTACAAGATGTAGTGCCGCAGGTAAAACCTTCGCCATGAAAGATTCCCCCAAAAAAAAAAAGATTTTGATCAAAACGAACGTTTACCGAGCGCATGGTCAGCATTGTTGAGTGTTCGATCAGCGTTAACGATGACCAGACGTTACTGGTAATAGGGAAATGATCTCCATCAATCGGTATCTCTGCGCCGCAAATGCGTGGGTTTCTGTTTCAACGCCTGTACAGATCAGGAGTGCAGCATTTGTTAGAATTTCTGGTGGCTGGGTCCCTATATGGATACTCGGTACAAGTACCTCGGCCTGTACAGATCAGAGGCTGTGGAGCAGGAATCATTCGTTGAGTGGGCCACATATTCAATATCATTACATACAAGTCCATGTAAACCGGAATGCGGTGGATTACCCTCGGGACGTTCCGGATCCGCAACACGTGGGGGTGGCGCCTCCCGCGCATCCTCCACGGGTCCTCGAGCATCGTTCAGCTGGGTTTGTGCTTTTTCATCAAAGAGGAGTCGCCCAGATGGCTCATCTCGAAAGAGAGAGATGCCGGAGCCGATGCTCTGATTCTCAAGTATCACGCAAATGGCGACGCCTCAGATCTCGTGGTGCCGATGGGGATATCCAACCTTCGCTCCAAGGGTCTGGTCTTGTACAACCTCTTCGTTGCTCTGGCCTGGTGGCTTTTGAGGCTGTGGTGGTGTACTTTCTGTTTGTCGAGACGGGCAAGATGAATCTGGAGCAGACGGCTGCAGTTTTGGACGGCAACGAAGATCGGCTGACTGAGGATGTGGTTCATGAGACGGAGAAGATCATGATGGGAACTTATAAGCACGCTCCGGAAACTGAAGGTCGCAGCTACCCCGAGGCTAGTTTCTGGTGATTGGGGAAGAAGACATTCTTAAGTACCAAGACACTTTTCAGCATCTCACATGTGTCTATTCAGAAATATTAAGGAAACTGTATTTGTGTCTTTGTTGGGAGTAGTAAGAAACTCTCTTACTTGGATACAAAGGCCTCCCTTAGTTACTCACCTTATAATTACTGCTTTTAAGTTATAATATAATACCTAGTATAGTTATTAGGGTGAGCTAGCTAAGTCATAGGTAATTAGGTATAAAGAGGCTAAGTAGTAGTAGTATAAGTATTAGTAGTAAATAATTAAGTAAGAACTATATACTAAACCCAAGAAAATAAGTCTAAGATATAAGTATACTATATAGAATATAAACTTATATATAATTTCTAGCTTCCTTTATTAAATCTTCTTAAGTAAAATATAAGTAATACTATTATATTTATAGAAGAAATAAAAACTATATCGGAGGCCTATCTACTAAACGGAAAAGATGGGCACACGATCGTGCATCACCGACAGACCTCGGACACGCGCAAGATGCAAGTCTTCGGTGCCGTGACTAGCGAGTCGTCTGTGTGCCTTTTGGAAACTACTTGTCGGTTGGGCTAGGTATCGTGCTGGGGCGATGAATTGGTAGCGGACTGCTTTGGTACCAGCCATTCTACCGCAAGTGGACATCAGGTTGGGATCTTGCGTGCGATAGAATGCGGCAATCGGTTTTCCAGAGACGGTTCGCCAACAGAACGTAGCCTGCCGCCATAAGTAATTAACGAAACATACTGTTATTATTATTCAATCAAGTAATCTCCCGCTGAAGTTGATATTTCACGAAGCGGGTGCTAGAACGCCAAAGGCATAGCTTGATACCAAGTCTCGCTGGTACCCATCCCACTCAATTTCAAAGACATCTACGACAGGCAAGAGTTCTCCCATATCACAATCATGGTGATGAATCAGGTAATGTTTCATTGCTTTTCATAATCAACCACTTCCCACTGAGACCTCAACGCTTCAAGACGTCGGACTGCCTTAGTCTATTTGCCGGAAAACGTTTGGATGATGTCCGCGACGTGAAATGGTTCGAACTCTGCCATCAACTCCGACCACAACTGCTCTTCGATCCTTTCGCCTTCGGTTGTGTAGATGATGGGCGCCAATCTTTAGATTGCTAATAGTTAGACGAGAGTCCCGATTCAAGATAAAGCAGCGGTTAGGGGGGGACTGACTTGTATACCTTGGTGAAGGACAAGAACATCCCATGCGTCTCCTCGCCGTGGTTGACGACGGCATCAGTGACCAGTCGCGCACCCACAGCAGCAGTGTTGCCTATGCGCTTCATGAACAGCTTGGCCACGGCGCCGGAGAAGGTCTTGTCATGCTCGCGGTTGAACTCGGAGTCGTGCACGGAGCCGGGAGACGCCGAGTTGATCAGAACGACGGACGGGGGCACCATGGCCGCGAGCCTGTGGATGAGGAACTGCCCCAGGAGCTTGGTCACGAACATGCGGTCCAGCACGTCCACCTTGGTGTCCTTGTCCAGGGAGGCCAGGAGAGGCAAGTCGGACTTCTCCGCGAAGGCGGTCCACGCGGCGACCTCGGACGAGGTGAAGGTGATGCGGGCGGGGGCCGGCTGCTCGCCGAGCTTGTCCCTGAGCACCGGCAGAAGCAGGATGGCGAGGAGGGCCGTCGAGGTGAAGTTGACCTGCACCATCTCGTCGTGGCGCGTCCTGTCGTTGAAGACGCGCTTCGCGTGGGCGACGCCGGCGTTGAGAAGGACGTGGTCGATGCGGTCCAGGGCGCGGGCGCGCTCGACGAAGCCGACGACGGAGTCGTAGGCGGAGAGGTCGAGCTCCCACACCTCGACGGCGTCGGGCCGGACCTTGCGGCTCGCGACGAGCTCCGCGGCTGCGGCTTTGCCCTTGTCGAGGTTCCGCACGGCGAGGATGAGCCTGCTCAGGCCGAGGGCGAGGAGCTGACCGCCGACCTCGAAGCCGACGCCTGTGTTGGCGCCGGTGATGATGGCCGTCTTGCCGCGTAGGTCGACATGACGGATTTCGGGGGGCCTGAAGGTGACTTGTTGGTAGAAGAAGCGGGGGACGCTGGGCTGAGGCTCCGCGGTGCTGTCGAGGTTAGCCGCCATGGTACGGCGGAGTGACGGGACAGGGGGATTGGAGGCAGGAAGGAGAGAGGGCGGGAACGGACAAAGTGGTCGGTCGGGGCAATGCCCCGGATATTGGGGCAAATGCGGGGTGGGGGCGCGGCATGGCGTGGTGCTGCGGGGCCGGGTAGGAAGACCCACCCGGCATGCGACCTAATCTTTCCGAAGGATCCAGAGGGGTGAGCGTGCAAACTAACCTGCCTTAGATAGTATTCCCTCATCCCAAACCATCCCTGGGCTTGCTTGCAGCTGTACCAACGCGCGCAGGGATATGGCCAATACTCTACGAACGAGGGTGCCGGGGTCTCAGGTGGTGGCTGTCGCGGGCGGGGAGAGACGATACACACCCCGGAAGTCTGTCAGCGTGTGACTTCTCGACCTTGTAGGTGCATCTGACGAGTCAGGTTCGGCGGCGGTTGGGTCAGAGGTGCTATCAACAAGCTCGATTTTACTGCTTTTTATACCGGATAGATGCAAGAGCGACAAGAACTGATAGACCGCGCAACAAACCAAACGGACCAAATCGAGGTACGAACAAGCTGCCCAGACTTGCTCACGCACGCGAAACCAGGAACCCCCCGTTCTGCTGCTTCTGGAACCCCTGCTTGGGGTCGCATCTGGTAGCAACATCTTTCAACCTGTCAAGATTGGCTGTGCCGTCTGACCGGAGCGGGTTCTGGTCCCTCGACGCATCGTTCATGTACTCGAAGTCCAGATGCGAGCCACGCGACTGGCCGAGCTCTTTCCACCTTGTCGCCGTCTCGATGGACACTGACCGCACGAGCTCGTCGTCTTGCTCATCCCAGTCACTGATCGTCGTCCACCCTGCGGCTGTGGGTTAGTCTTCGAGAACCGTGCGGACATGTTGACGGACGAGCCGTGGTCTGAGTTGGTTTGCGAAGCGGACTCACACTGCTGATTCCCGGCCGGAATGTTTAGCGGGTTCCCTCCCTTTTCAACGCCTTGGTCGATGAGGTGTTGTCCCACGTGCTGAATGGCGAACGTCCGGTTGGCGCCTGTGGCGCTGCGGACCGAAACTGCCTTTTCCCGCCAGAATTTGTACATGTCAATGGTCAGCTCCGTGTCGATGCGCGAGCTGCATACTCTGTAATCGTGCCTACAACATATCTCAGCACGCGTCTTGGCGTGTTCCGGCTAGCCAGAAAGATCCTTACCGTCCCGACGCCGTCGGGGAAGCCGACTGAAGCAGCTGGGCCACAAACGCAAAAGTCGTGTTCAAAGGCGGAGCGCAATAGCAAGAGGCGTCAGGTCGTTGAACGGTGAAAATGCCTCCGGACGCTCGGCGCTTGGCTCCGAGTATACCAGACCAACAGTGACGGAGTCGAGAGACACAGTCAGGGCGATGGCCGACTTGAAGTCGGATGCCCTGTCCTTCTGCCACTCCTCGAATGCTCGAAGGACATCCTCGGCCTGGTCGACGGAGTAGATGAGCATTTCACCCCAGACATCGTACGCCGGGATCGTGTAGAGGTCGTACCGGGTGATGACGCCGAAATCTGGGCCACCTCCCTTGAGGGCCCAGAAGAGATCTCGATTCTTGTCGGCGCTGGCGTCGATGAATGTGCCGTTGGAAAGGACAATCTGCGAGGAGTCGTTAACGTTCTGATGGGCAGTACCACCGCCGAGTACCAGGCATACCTCAAAGTCCTTGACGTTATCCGCAGCAAGGCCAAACTGCTCAGACACGTGAGAGTAACCACCTGAGGCCGGATGAGTCCCGTATGTTCTGTGGGGGCCCAGGATTCGCCCCCCCGTGGGAATAACCTACCAACTAGCATCAGGCAGACGGCAAGCGTCCGCCCGTCACGACAGCCTTCTCGGCGTCCAGAGCGGAGTAGACGTCTCCCCATCTTCCGCCGGGGCCGACGCCCGCGAAGGTGCGGTCCTCGGACAGCGTGGCCCCGTTCAGCCTCCGCAGATCCACGAGGACGCCCTCTTGGCCGATGCTGGCCCAGCCCGGGTTCGGCGAGTGGCCGCCGCTGCGCACTGCGAAACTTGACCTCGAGGAAGTCGACTATGCGAAGCGAGACCGACACTTGGCCGGACGACGCAGTGCGGCTCAAACTCCAAGCCTTGAGTACATGACACAGCTGGACTGTAGCCCGATTGGTGTCGAAGTGCTTGTCCATGAGCCTGTCACTATGTACGCGGGTACAAAGCCGACATGGAATTTGACAATGTTCGTCCTGGCAGCTTCCAGGGTCTCGCTATATTCCACCCTCAGTACTTGGCGTATGGAGGTGGATTGGGTTTTGTATCTTACGCGACCCGGTCGTTAAAGACGCCAGCATTGGTCAGGTATTCGCTCGTATTGGATGAAGGGAATGTTTTCTTTGAGTTGCGGCGGTGTATTGGAGGCTGATGGAAAGCGGGTGATGGCGAAAAGCACCAATGTGAGTACCACGGCGAGTAATACGGAAGGCGGGAGGGAGAGGCCATTCGCCGCCTCATAAACCAAATGCTGATGGGACATGACGGGCAATACTGCAGGTCCAGTCTGGGCTGAAGAGTTTGAGGGCGAAGTGCACCAGCTGGGAGAAATGGATAGCAACCCAACCTCTCCTGGCGGATGAAGACATCGAAGACAAAGCATGGCATCCCCCACGCTGCATCTACCCAGGCCTCGCCAAGCCGTTATCTCGGTGGGCGATATCTTGGGAAGGGTGTCGCCCCCACGATCGTATGTGGCTCATCCGAAGGAATTTGCTCAGCGTGTAAGAGATGCGAGGACCATCTATAGATACCTAGTTCTATCTGAGATTCCGAAATGGACAAGCTGGTGCCTTGGACTAAGGTAACCGTTGCTCACGATGAGTCTCCCACGCCCGATATACATAGATCATCTCAGCAACTAGTCGCCAGCATGGCATTTCCATCCTCAATGTCAGTAACATAGTCGTTTTTGCTTCACGGCATGGGCTCCCAGCCAGATATGGCTGTATGATACGGAGACACCTCTCCATGAGCGGGGCTAACAGGGGCGTGGTCGGAACCCATGCCATGGGATAGGAGTACGCCGCAGGATGCCGGTGAAGGAGACTCACCTGCAGTACTCACATGCAGATATGGATTCGAATAAAAGTCCCTTCTTGTGAGTATTGGCGCCCGGAAGACCGCCGAGAGTCCTGCTTTTCAGCCTTGACTCGTTGTAAGGTACCAAACATAACCACAGTTGGTGGTGTGGACGTTCAAACCCCTCTGGAACTCACAACGTATTTAATCTGAAGAAGGAATTCCAACCGCATTATAGCCTCTAGTACTCATCCGAGTAATAAAAATGTCATCATGAGGCCTTCTCAGGCACAGTATTACTTTTCAAGCCGAAAGGCTGTAGCTCCGCTGAATGTCATCGTTGTCGGCGCAGGTATCGCCGGCCTCTCGGCTGGCATCGCCCTTGCGCAGACCGGCCATTCTGTGACGATTCTCGAGCGAGTGCCGCAGCTCATGGAAGCTGGGGCTGGCATCCAGCTTGCACCCAATGCCACGAGGATTCTACGCAGGATGGGGGTCATTGAAGAGATCATGGAGCACATGTCTGTTCTCTCCAGAGTCAGCATCAGGTAAGAACGCCGCCGAGGGATTATGGGGGGAATTTCGCGACAACAGTTTGTACACCTCGGCATCTTTCCCACGTCCGAAACTTTCATCTTCACCGCGTAGAAAATTTACATGGATGATTAACTCCCGTGTGCTGTCCCAGGCGATACGACAGCGACGACGAGCTCGGCTCGAGCCCGCTGATGCCAGCCGTCGGCATCCGATACGGGGAACCCATGGGCGTGATACACCGGGGTGACCTGCAGCGCATACTTCTCAAAGCCGCCCTGGAAGCCGGTTGCCGCGTGAGGACATCACAGGCCGTGTTGGGCGTGCATCCGCATTTCTTGCCTCGGGTGCGAGTCAGAGATGCTCTGACCGGCGTGGTTTCCTGGATTTCCGGGGACCTGGTCATTGCAGCCGATGGGATCAAGTCCAATGTCCGGAGACAGCTTTCTAGAGCAGCCGGTCTCGTAGATGAGCCACTGCCGGGAGGTGACGCGGCGTACAGACTGCTCATACACGGCGAGAAGATCAAGCACGACAGGGAGTTTGTCAGAGGTGTATAGTACAGAGTGAAGAAGTCAGTATATTAGGTATAGGTAAAATAACTATTCTTCTCTAACCCCCCCTCCCCTAGTATTAGGGGGGGTTATTACTACCTATATAAAGACTACCCACTAGGTCCCCGGAGGTCCCTGGAGGCCCCTATAGGTCTCTGAGGGTCTCTAGATATCCCTAGAGGTCTCTAGTATATAATATAATCCCCCCTTTAAACTTAGGCTATTCTTAGCTAGGGGTTAACTAGAAGTTATTTAAAGGGTCTCTAATAATTTATTATTATTTCTTAATTAATTTATTTATAAATGTTTATATTTTAATTAATATTTTAATTTAAAGCCCCTTAAGTAAATTATAAATATTATATTAGTAACTCCTAAGTAGAATATCTCTATTATTCTAATTATTTATAATTTTTATATTTTATAATTTAGTATTTTAAATTATAAATAAATAAACTCTTTTTTAGGTTTTTTAATAATTTAGAGGGGTAATTAATTAGGAGTTATTATATTTTTTTATAATTACTTCTATAATTTATTATTTAATAATAAGGAATTAATTTATTTAAAAAGCCCTTTTAATATATTTAGGGTTATTTAATAATTATTTATAAATATTTTTATACTCCTCTATTTATAATATATATTTTCCTTATTATAAATAATTATAAAAATTAGTATTATTTTATAAAGTTTTTATTATTTTTAAAAGCTCTTTTTTAAGGTAATTATTTCTTATTATTCTTATATTTTAAGAACTCTTATAAACTTTATTATTATTAACTCCCTTTATTAATATTTTTAGTTATTTATTATTAAATATAAATTACTTAATAGTAATTTATTATTTCTCTAATAATTACCTCCTATTAATATAAATATAAAATATTATAATATTATATTCTTAATTATATTATTCTTAAATTTTATTTTTTATAGGAAATTATATAAATATCCCTTTAATTTTTTATAATTTAAAACTTTTTCTCTTTTTCTCTCTAGTTTTATTATTAACTTTATTATTATTATTACTATTATTATTACTACCCCCCCTCTACTCTCCTTTTTCTTTTTTTTCTTTTATTTATTTAAATATTCTTATTATTTTTATTATATTAAAGAATATTAATTCTAAGAAGACTCTCTAGGACTTTATTTACTACTATTATTTATATTATTAGTCCCTTTAATACCCTAATTAGGAGTTTTATTTTTATTTTAAAATTAAGAGTAAGTTATTATTACCCCTCTAGTAAGTCCTTAATAATTATTTAATATATTTAATATAATTATTTCTATTAAGTATAAGTATTATATTAATTCTAGTAATAATAAAGTTTATATTAATATAAGTTATTTTTTTTCTTAATTTTAAGACTCTACTAATTATTAATAGTTTATTTATATTATAATTAGCCTAGTTAATTACTCTAAAGTCCTTATAAGTAAGACTTAAGAGGCTTTTAATAAAGTCTCCTAATATACTAATTATAAAGTAATTATTTCTACTCTTCTACTACCTCTCTATTATTTAATTAATATATAAGAGGAACTTATTACTACTTAATTAGTAATTAAGAAGACCCTTTAAGGTAAAAAAAATAAAGTTAATCTCTTAATTAAAAAGAGGAAGACTTAAAACTAAGAATAGAACTAGGTCCTAAAAAAGTACTAAATAATTACTCTTAAATTCTAGGTTACTAGTAGTAAATAATTAGTTACTAAGACTATTAAATAAATACTTAAAATAAAGTATTATTATATTATTATTAAGGTACTAGTTATTACTTAGGTATAAATACTTAAAGTTATTTTTATTTACTTAGAGAAAATATTTACCCTTTATATAAAATATATAAATTAATATTATTTAGTACTTATTTATTATTACTTTAATACTAATATTTTATAATATTATAATATTCTTATTATAGTTTCTAAGGGGGAAGAAGAGGAGGAGAAGAAAATAGAGAAGTAGGCCCCTTATTAATAAGAGTACTAAGAATTTATTAAAGTACCCCTAATAGGCTATTATTAGTACTTTTTACTTTTAAGTATAATACTCTATTTTTTTTTAAGTTAGGTTTTTTATTATAAAATAGTAAATTAGTTCTTATACTTTTATTATTAAATATATTACTTATTATTTCCCTATTATTCCTTTAGAATTATTATAACTCTATTATTCTAATTTTACCTTATAAAATTACTTTAATTCTATAATAATATTCCTTTATAGTTCTTATAAATTCTTAATATTATTATAATTTTTCTACTTAATAAGGTATTACTAGTTCCTCTTAGGTCCCTTATAATTAATAATATATTTTATTAAGTATATATTATTCTCTAGTTCTTTAATAGGAATATTTCTTAGTAGTATTATTATACTAAAATAGGGCTCTAAATAAATAAGGGAGAAAATATTATAAATTTAATAATAGGCTTTAATATTTAATTTATATACTTAATCTCTATTAATAACTTATTTTATAATAAAAGGTTCTAAGTACTTATTTAATAATTTATAAGAGAGTCTCTATTACTTAATATTTCTTATAAAGAGTAATATTAAGTCTCCTATTATAAAAGTAATTATTATTTATTTATAGTTATAGTATTTTCTATAAGTATTATTAGTACTATAAAATAATTAGGCTATAATTACCCTCTAGGTAATTAACTCCTAGGCTCTATTTTTAACTACTAGTACTTCTTTAACTTTTACTAAGTCTAGTATTATATTATTAAGTCCAACTAGCTAGTAACCTATAAAAGCTTCTACTAATAATAACTAAATAGCCTTATAATAAGTATTATTATATATAAATTAAACTATAAGTAGGAGATTTACTTAATTATCCTAATTAATATTATAAAATATATAAAGGAAATACTTAATATACTAGTTTATTTATTTAGTTTAATTATTAATTTAAGGGTAAAAGGTAGTACTAAGGGCTCTCTTAATAACTAATAAATAATATACTTCTACCTAGAACTTACTAGTAAATAGAGACTCTCTATTAAAAATAATAATTTTTAGTAATTTATACTTTAAAAATAAGTACTTTATTAATAAATCTACTAATTTATTTATAGTAAGGGACTCCCTAGTAAATATATAGAGAGTATACTTAATAAGCTTATTAATAATTACTATGAAGGGCTGGGCCTGGGCTTATTCAGCCTAAAGAGTGTGTAAAATACTATTTATTTAGAACTAAGGAGGGAAAAGGGAAGTTTCCCATAATAAATAAAAAGTCTACACATAAGGGGCCTAGTAGGGGCCCACTAGAGGAGTACTAGGTGGGGACTAGGTAAGTAAGCACAGGTAAAGCCTAGGCTAATATTATTTAAGTATAGCCTATAATATTACCCCCCTCCCCCCCCTCCTATTTTAGGGGGGGGGTAATTATTAGGTTATTATTATTTAATATGATGTCCCTATACCTCTCCTTAAACTACTCTAGAGCTATTATCTCTACTACTATGGCTACTAGCTCTTATATTAAGTCTATATACTTAACTTATTTTATAAGGGCCTCTCTCTACTACTCTCTACCTACTTAATAAGACCTTATTACTAGAATATTCTTAACTTCCTATTTAGCCTTATTATTATTATTTATAATAGGAGGTAGCTATATATTTATTATAATTTACCTAGGTAGGGGGTTATTAATAACTCTCTAAAGGAGGTTTATATAAAACTTTAAGTATATAAAGCCTAGTATATTAAATTTTATTATAAGGGGGGATATTACTTATATTATTTTATATTTATAGTATAATTAGGAGAGCTTTTTACTTAGTTATAGGGACTTATAATTAATTATATTTAATTATACCTTATTACTTACTTAGTACTTCTCTATTAATAATTACTTCTTATTAGCCTAATTCTTAACTCTTTATTATATAAATACTATCTCTATATAAATAAACTCTGTGATTAACTTAATTTAGTTAATTAATTATTAGGTTATTATCTCCCTATTAGAGGGTACTTTAGTAATCTCCTCTATTATTAGAATTAGGTTAATATAGTATTTATACTTTATAAAGAAAGATATTATTCTAATAGAGTTATACTATTAATTATAGAGTACTAGTTAAATAATAAATAATAGGTCCCCTTAATTATTCTAGGATTAGTAAATAAAGGCCTTTAGTATTACCTAGATTTCCTAGTTATATTACTCTATATTATTATCTATTTATAGGTAATACCTAGTACTTAGTAAGTAGGTTATACTTATTAGCTTATAGAATTCCTTTTAAAAGTAACTTACTTAATTTAATTCCCTATTATTAATAATAAATTATAGTATTCTATAGAAATAGTAGTAGTAAATAAAGAACTATTAAGTATAAATTTTAGTCTTTATTATATTTATTTCCTTTAGAGTTAGGGACTTACCTAAGTAATCTATAATAATTTATAAATAATAGCTCTTTCTCCCCTTTATTAGAGAAAAATTAATAATAAAGTTTATAAAAAGGTTAGAATATAATTAGTTAAGTACTAGGAGGGGCTTTAGGAAACTTCTCTTAATTTACTTCTAAATATAAATCCCTTTATATATATTATAGTTTCTTGTGAACTACTATATTATTTGGGATTACCCTAATTAGTAGAATTTCCTATTTATAATCTCTAGAGTACTATTCCTCCCCAAGTAACCTATAGTATTAAAGTCATGGGATTCCTATACTAACTTTATTCTAAGTTTATTTAGGGGGTAGTTTATATTATTATTACTAGGAATTTATAGCCTCCCCTAAAATATTAGCTTATTTAGAGTATTTATTTTATACTCTATAATTTATACTTTAAAGTAGAGGTTTAGTAGGAGACTATAATCCCCTTAGTGAATAATTATATAGATTTACTAGTACTAAGTATTCTTTTTTATAATATAATTCTAGAGTTCCTAGAAATTAGGCCTATTATTAAAAATCTAGGTATTATTAACTCCTATATAGTTTACTTAGGGCCTACTAAGTTAAGTATTATTAGGGATAACTTAAATTATTTACCCTTATTATTAGTTATTATTCTAGCCCTTAGGAGTATTCTATTTCTAATATAAGAGGGTATTAGGAATTACTATTTAGGTACTAGGTTAGTACTTAAGGTAGAAGTTATATTTAGTTAACTCCTTAGTTTATTAGCTTTACTTTTTTATGAGGTACTGCTTTTTTATAAAATACTTAAGACTTTTATAATTTATAAGTACTTTAAATCTCTTAGTACTCCCTAACTTTACTTTTTATACTTTTAAGTAGAATAATACTACTAAAAGTTCCTTATTATAAATAGAGTAATTATACTTAATAAGGGAGAGGTATTGTGAGTAGAAGGCTATTAGGTACCTAGTACCTTACTTATTTTCCTAGGTTAGTATACTTTCTAATATAAAGTTAAAGTAGTTTATTTTTATTATTATTAGGGTATTTAGGTTAAATTAATAGAGTACTAGTTTTATTATAAAGAGTTATTTTAGTTCTTAGAATACCTACTACTACTTTAATACTTACTTAAAGGGAGTATTCTTCTTTATTAACTTTATTAATAGCTTTATAATTATATTATATTAAAATATAAAGACTTTATAATAATTAGTAAACTTAAGGAAACTTTAAACCCCCTTAAGGGTTACTAGGGGGAGTTAGTTAATAATTATAATTAATTTCTTAGGATTATAGGAAATACCTTCTCCCATAGTTACTATAAAGCCTATATACTTAACTTTAGTAATAGAGAATTTATACTTCTTAGGGTTTAATTATAACTTAGTAGTTAAGAGGTAACTAAGTACTTAGTAGACCTTATTCTTATAATTATTCTAGGACTCACTAGAGTAAATTAGAATATTATTTATATAAGTTATAATAAAGTTATTTAGAAATTAGTAGAGGTAGGTATTAATATATTATTAGAAGGTAGTGGGTGCCCTAGTAAGACTAAAGAGGTAAATTACCTATTTAAATAACCTATACTTTATTTAGAATATTATTTTTTCCTAGTTAACTTTATTAATCCTAATTTTATAGAAGACTATAATTATATTAAGCTTAGTATACTATTTTATTATAGCTACTCTCTAGAGAGTCTCTAAGATTAAGGGTAGTGGATATTAGTCTTTCTTAGTAATAGTATTTAGGGCCTAATAATCTATATAGAAATAAATCCCTCCTCCTAACTTCCTAATAAAGAGTACTAGGGCCCCTATAATAGAATTACTAGCTTTAATAAAACTCTTATTTAGTAGGTTTTCTAAAGTCTTTTTTAATATAAGAAGCTCCTCTTTTAATATATTATATAGTAGTCCCTAGGGGAGCTCTAGTATATAGTCCTTCTCATTTAGGATTAAGGGGATTTTATAATTTATACTAGGGTAAATAGGGGGTAATTAATAAATTATATTAAATTAGAATAAGTTAGGGAACTCCTTAAGAATATATACTAGTATATAATTCCTAGGGTTAATAAGCTTTTTTAATACTAGGGCTTTCTTAATATTCTTTAGACTTATAGATATTACTTAGTAGGTAATAAGTACCTCCTTATTAGCCTTAGCCACGCGCTAGTATAGGAAGGTAAAGGAGTTTACTCCTAGTAAGTAGGCTAATTAGATCTCTTAAAGACTTATAGGTTCTTCTTAGTACTTTAAATAGGCTATTATACTCACTTTCCTATAGGTTATTTATTAGGCCCTAGTATTATAAATTACTTAGTTATTCTCTATTTAAGGCCTATTAAAGTATAGGAGGGGATAGAGGCTTTTAATTATATAGGTATAAATCTTTTATATATACTTATTAACTTCTAGGGTTAGAATAGTAATTCCCTAGGTATTACTAGGTAATAGCTTAGTAATATACTCCCTTATTTTCCTCTTTTTTTTATTAATAAATAGTAGGTAGAGTCTCTTTATAAGGGAGGTATTAATAATAGTATATATATTATAATTAGTATTAATTAATATATAAATAGTGTAGTCTTTATTGATTCTTATTTAAATAATAGTTAATTACTAATTACTCTTTTATTCTTATTTTTATTATTCTCTTTATTCTTGGACTTCTACCTAGGTTAACCCTAGTATTTAACTTTATACTAGAGTTACTCTTTTCCTAACTCTTTATTACTTAAGGGATTATTATTACTCCCTAGGTTCTTATTTATATTATTTATAGGTAATTTAACCTTTAAGACTCTTATAGAGGTATTCTTTTTCTAGTTTAAATAGTTCTACTGGATATAGCCTACTTTATTATAGTTATAGTATTTATAGGGGTCTCTTTAATACTTTGGGTTATTATTAGTAGAGGAGAGGAACTCTATAGAGTCCTAGTAATTATACTACTTAGTTATAAAACTAATTATTATAATATTCCTATTAGTATTATAATTAGTAGTTCTATAGTAGAGTACTAAGTAATAATTAACTAGTTCTTTTATATATTTAAATTTTTATATAATATTCTAGATCTTTATAAGTTATTTATTATACTTTATAGGGAGCTCTATAATAATTAGGAGCTCCTTTAAGTAAGGTACTAGGGTAATTTCTAGGAGGGAGATTTAAACTATATTTAACTAATTATATTTACTAGCCTCTATTAAGGTCTTTTTAAAGTGGGGAAGAAAGGTAGTAAGTCTCTTATTATTCTTTTACTAGAGCTCCTATAATTAGGCTACTACTTAGGACTAGTTATTTAAATTTAGGTATATTTAATTTAAGTATACTATAAATATATCTAGATTATAAGTACTACCTAAATCCCCTACTATATAAAAAGTTTTAATTACTTATTAGGAACTAATATTTAAATAAGTATTAATTAGGTACTAATATTTAAGGTTACTATTATAAAAGTACTTATTAATTTTAAGTTTAATTTTTATTTATTAAGTTTAAGTTTAATACTCCCTTTACTTATTTAAGAACTTTAGTGGGAGGGGTAAAGGCTTTTAGTAGTAGGTAATTACTAGGGGGGAAGTAGAGTATTTAGTTACTTATATAATAGGAGTTATAATTAGTATTAGGGCTAGGGTATTCTTTATTATAAGGAGAGTAGTAGATATAGGTACCTAGGGAGGTATTAGGTAGTTTATTAAGGTAATAATATCCCTTTTTATTAGTTTATTTATTAGTTCTATAATTCTCTGGTAAAGAGGACTAATAAAGTATTCTAATTACTACTAGAGTAGTTTATTTATAGGAGGGCCTCCTATAGGGACTTTATAGGGAGTATTAATTCCCTCTATTATATTATCTATTATATTATTTAATAGCTCTTATTTATTCTAGGAGCCTAATTTACTAATTAGGTAATTTACTAGTAGGGAGCCATATTTAACCCTATTATTATTTATATAGTAAATAAGAACTAAGTTCTAAATATATAAAGGGCTGGGCCTGGGCTTATTTAGCCTAAAGAGTGTGTAAAATACTATTTATTTAGAACTAAGGAGGGAAAAGGGAAGTTTCCTATAATGGATAAAAAGTCTGTATATAAGGGGCCTAGTGGGGGCCCACTGGAGGAGTACTAAGTGGGGACTGGGTAAGTAAGTACAGGCAAAGCCCGGGCTAATATTATCTAGGTATAGCCTATAATAATTACTAATAATAAATTATATAAGTCCCTTTTACTTTAAGATAACTTAGGTAATTTAATAATAAAGTCTATTATTATATATTTAAATAACTTAGTAAGTACTAATAGGGGAGCTAATATACTATATAGGAAGTAATACTATAGTTTTATTCTCTAATATATTATATATATTTTAATATAACTTACTATATTCTTTTTTTATAACTTCTAGAAGAATAATTTTTATATTCTTTTTAATATCTTAGTAACTCCTAAATAACTAGTAAATAGTTTATTATAGAATACCTTTATTACTTCCTACCTAAGAATATAACTATTTAGAATAAATAGACTATTATTATATTTAAGTATATTATTACTATTTATTAATTACTTATTACTTATTTATTTCTATAATAATTATTAATAGAATTTATTTTATAACTAGGCTTTTTTTATTTCCTATTAAAGAGAAATTTTAGAATTATTATCTAAGTTAACCCCCTAGTACTCTCTTAGTAATATATTATAGTAAATTATATATACTTTTCCTCCTTAAAATTATTCTAAGAAGTTATCCAAGAATATATTCTTTATATTAGCCCTCTCTTAACTAGGGGGTATATAATCTAGCCTTCATAATAAAGTATTAACTATATTCTAGGTACCTAGTTAGTATTTAATTTCAAAGTTAAATATAGTAAGATTTTATAGTAATTATACTTATTAATTATTAAGTATCTTCTTTTTAGTGAGGTACTAGTAACCTAGGTAGTTAATAATAAATAAAATTTAATATTAGGAATATAATAAATAGTATTTTCATAGGAGTATAGTATCCCTAATAGCTAATAATTTAGCCTCTAGTACCTTATATCTAAGCTCTACTCCCTAAAGTTTCTATAATATAAAGGCTACTAGCCTCTATAATTTATTAAGTTATTACTAATTTAAAATAACTTTAATTATAAAGTCTAATATATTTATTTCTACTTATATTAGTAGACTTAGATTAAAATACTATAAAATAAGTACTCTTATAAAGAGTAATCTTAGTTTTATAAAAGCTTCTAAGGCCTCTAAAGTAATTACTAGTTAATTTTTAACTACTTTTCCTAGTTAATCTATAATAGGGGTATATATTTTAAAATAATTCTTAATAAAATAATAGTAAAAATTAATAAATCCTAAGAATTATTATACTTCTTATAGGCTAATAAGTACTAATTACTTAGTAATAGTTTTAATTCTCTCCTCCTTTATTATAATTCCTATAGGTAAAATAATAAATCCAAGAAACTTAATTATATTTATATAAAAAATATACTTTTTTAAATTTATAAATAACTTATTAATTTATAACCTAGTAAGTACTATTTTAATAATATTAATATACTTTTCCTTTATATTTAAAAAAATAAGAATATTATTAAAGTAAATAATATAAATAATATTTACTAAACCTATAAGGGCTTTATTAATAAATATTTAAAAAGTAGTAGATATATTAACTAAGTTAAAAGGTATAATATAATACTTATAATATTTATACTAAGTATAAAATATTATTTTCTATTTATCTCCCTCCCTAATTCTTACCTAGTAATAAGTATTTTTAAAATGAAGCTTAGTATAAATCTTAACTATTAATAATTAATTTAGGATTTTATTAATAAGTAAAAGTAGTACTTAGTTTCTAGTAGTAACTTTATTAAGCCCCTAATAATTAATATATAATCTTAACTTATTCTCCTTCTTAGGAATAAAGAGAATAGGGGTACTTACTAGGCTTATAAAGAGTTATATTTATCCCCTTTTTAATACCTTCTTAATATAACCTTATAACTCCTTAAATTCCTTTTCTATTAATAAATAAATAAATTTAAAGAGTAGCTCTATATTTAGTTCTAAGTTAATAGAGTAACTCTAGGTAGTATTAATAATTACTACTTTATTAGTAAAGTTAATATTAAAAATATTCTTAAAGTCTATATACTCTACTAGAAGAACTAGTACTAGCTCCTCTGGATAATTATAACTAGTAATTTCTAGTGGATTAGCTTATTAAATTTATCTAACCTTTAAAGTACTAATAAATATTAATTTAGTATTATTTATAATTTATTAAAGCCCTTTTCTAGTATAAATAATTTTAATACTATTCTTACTTAGTAAAAAGGTTCACTTTAGTTCTCTCTAGTTAACTCTTAAGTTCTTTATTATTCCCTAGGGTATACCTAGTATTATATTATACCTATTACTATTACTAATTTTAAATATATATAATATAATTTTTTTACTCTAATACTATCCCTTAGTTATATAATAATATACTTTTCTCTATAATTAGGGCTAGTAGCTCCCTATATACTTATTACTAGTAACTCTTTAGTAGGGTCTTATAAGGCTAGTAACTAGTTATTCTTTAATAATATTCTCTAATTTATTATATTTTTATTTACTCTATAATTAATAAGAACTCTATTAACTTATTATTTTCTCTTAATATAAATTCTTAATTCTATTTTAAAATAGTATAATTAGGCTTTATTCTATTTTAGAGTATAATTTCTCTTATTATTCTTACTTATTAAATTCCTAAGTAAGTATAATTTATTATTATAATATAATTAATTATAATTTTTATAATTTAAGTAGTAAAGTATAATATAGCCTTTTTATTTATAAGTATAGTAAGTAATTAGTTTATAGGGACCTCCTAGTAGGTACTTTAAAGTATTAAATATTTTCTTCTAATACTTATTTAACCTACTTTTATTAGTATAGTTTATAGTAGGGTTCTTTATATTTTTTTAGTTTATATTATAATTATTAATATAAAGTAGTCTCCTAGTAGGTCCCTAGTTCCTTAATATAGTCCTTATATTTTAAATATTAATAATAAGTTTAATATTCTTAATTTTATTATTTAATTTAATTCTAGTTCTTAGTAGGCTATTAATTATAATAAATTATTAGATTTTAAGTAGGAATTACTTAATAATACTAATTATTTATATTTCCTTTAATTATTAATAGGGGTACTTTATTTTAATTCCCTTATAAAAATTAATAAAGTTTTAATAAGTTTAATTAAGTTTTTAGTATACTTATTTTAATTAATTCTAAGTACTAAGTATATATAAATCTTTATTAATTATATTATTAATTAATTATTCTCTTATTTACTCCTAAATAATACCCTTAATTTTATTATTATACTTAATTATTATATAAAAAGTTTATTACTTTATTATAAGCCCTTTAAAGTACTAAATAATAAAAAGGATTCTCTCTAAATTACTTTTAATATTATTTATTTTAAATTAAATATCTAAATTAAATATAAATTAATTATAATTAATTTAGTTACCCCCCTTATACTTTAGTATAGGGAAATATTTCCCCTATATTTTAATTTAGAATCTCTTAATAAAAGTATTCTAATAAATAAATAATAATTAGGTAATTAATAAAGTATTAATAGAGTTAATTAATTTTCCTACTTTTATAGTCTCTAATTATTCTTATTTTTACTTAAAATATATTTTATTTTCTTTTTTTATAATTAATTAATTAAGATTTACTTTTATTAACTAATTAACTAATAATTCCCTAGTATTCTTATTTTAGGCCTATATTTTATTTTATCCCTTATTATTATAATTTTCCTATATATTAATTAATAATAATAATTAGTCTCTATTAACTTAGATTCTAGGTAATCTCTAGGAGAATTATAATATAGTATTTATTTTATAATAACTACTTTAATAGTCCATACCCCTATTAAATAAATAGAGAAAAGAATATATTAGAAGTATATAATATAGAGTGAAGAAGTTAATATATTAGGTATAGGTAAAATGACTATTCTTCTCTGACCCCCCCTCCCCTAGTATTAGGGGGGGTCATTACTACTTATATAGAGACCACCCACTAGGTCCCCAGAGGTCCCCGGAGGCCCCCATAGGTCTCCGAGGGTCTCCGGATGTCCCCAGAGGTCTCCGGCACGTGACAGAGTTGCTGCGGATGCTGGAGCAGGACGTAGCCGTTCGCTATATGGGCCCGGGAGGCCACGTGATGGCATATCCCGTGAAGAAGAACACGGTATACAACCTCGTTCTCCTCCACCCCGCGAAAGACGACGACCGGAGCGACGTCGGATCAGAGGATGTCTGGTCCAACAAGACGCACAGGAGAGACATGCTGGAATTCTACGCAGGATGGTCCCCCGCCGTCCGAGCATGGCTGCGCCACGCCGAAGAAGAGATTCCGGAATGGCGACTGGACACTTATCCAGTCGTGCCTCGTTGGGTCCGCGGCAGCGTGGTGCTGCTCGGCGATGCGTGCCACCCCATGCTGCCTTACGTTGCTCAGGGCGCCGCCATGTCCATCGAGGACGCCGCAATGCTAGCCGCCGCCCTGACGTGCACGTCCGACGTGCCCCTGGTGCTGGAGGTGTACGAGAATGTTCGGAAGGAGCGTGCTGGCAGGATTGCGGCGAGTGCTTCGTCGACTGGGCGCAGCCTTCATTTACCGGACGGCCCGGAGCAAGAGAAGAGGGACGAGACTATCAGAAACGTTGTTCAGGGAGGTGGCCGAGATGACCGGTGGTGTGATATTGAGTGGCAGGACTATATGTGGGCCAGCGACGTGATGAGGGATACAATTGAGAATTGGGGAGACCTCGTCAGAGTACAACCTCATTTGTAACGAGGAAGCCGCTTTTTCCTAGCGAGTTTTACAACACATGCAAAGGAGTGTTTTATATATTAATGTGCCGAAAGGTTCACGATGAGGGCTGTGCTGGAAGTTGCAGTAGTATATTACAAATCATTGTGTACTTCTTATTAACTGTCATCTCTTAGGAATAAGAACCCAAGACGGGCAGTTTGTGTGGCTGCTAATGGATTCAAATAACGTATACTCTTGAGCCCTCCCGGTCCTCTTGTATCCGCAGTACCTTTTTTCTTCAACAAGGTCCCCTCTTACTTCGGAATGACGCAGTAGAATAATTATGGTATAAATTAGTTATTTCTTTATACTAGAAGTACAACTCAGGTCTCAGCAGCTACTAGCTCGGACTCCTCACAATGCAAAGTCCGTGGTAACTAGTGTATGAATATTGCAGCCCCGTTCAATAGGAGAGAGAATCAGGGTGCGTAAGTGACGCAATGGGTATCAGACTGAGTTTACACACCAACCGGCTCTTTCAGGAAGTAAGGATCGTATTGAGAGAAAATCGTTTTATCTTCTCCAATAGATTTCCTATCGCCCGAACCTGCTTCTCTTTAAATGATGTCCTACCTAAAGAAATTAATCTCTAGTCGCCGAAATGCCGCTTGAAAATGTCATCTTCTCAAGTCCTTCAAGGGGCTACCGGACCCTAAAGCATTAATCCTCAACCCATAAGCAAAAGAGTCCTAATAAACTTTTAGAATATTCAACGCAAAAAGGTTCTTAGTAGACTAGTATAACCTAGAGAAATATACTATTTATAATTAATAAAAAATACTAATATACTTTACTAGTAATAATATCTTAGTATTACTTAAGTTAGCTAAGTTATATCATTTTAAATATATTATTTACTTATAACTACTAAGATAAATTTAGTATTAACCCCTAGTAATAGCTTATATACTATAGAGCATAGTTATTTTTTAATTTACTGCTAGTTATAACTTAAAATAAGTTACTTTATACTAGTTAATTATAGGTTAAGTACTTTTTTAAAGTTTATTATATACCTATTTTATATATTAATAAGGAGGTAGATGCCTTATATTCTTAAATTATAGAGTATATTTATAAAAGTCTTAGACATAGTATACTATATATTTACATCTTTAAAAAGCGCCTTTCTAGCTATATTATACTTTTATATATATAAAACTAGGGATTAGTATTAGTCAAGAAGCATGAATATTAAGCTATATATTACTGCTGTTGCAGTGTTGAGTCGCTCGTCGGTGGCTTGCTAGAAGAAATAGGATAACAGTGGCCCCGGAGAATGTGGGTTTTTGAGCTCTTCCATAATGCCACAAAGGAGCATGGTCTTGCCCTTGCCCTGGTCGCCCTTGACCCAAAGCAGTCTCTGGTCCTTGTTATCGTGCCATCGGCAGAAGTCAGAGTTCCGAAGCACCCAGACGTAGCAGTCGGTAAGTAAACGGCCCTTGGTGGCCTGGATGCGCTTCTTATCGTCGCGCGGGTCAGTGACGCGCAGATTGGCGAGGCATTCACTGGCCGTCTCCTGTTTATGATTTTGCCTTGTTGGAAAGATGTTTCTGCTGTTGAGTTGTTTTGTCCATAAAAGAAGGATGCTTCCTGGGTTATAGAATGGCTTAGCCTAGCCATTAGAGCTGTCAAATGTTTGCGGCCTGATGGCGTTTTGCTCCGTGATATACAGAACTGAGAAACTAAGCTTCCTGTGCGATCTAATAAATCTCAAGAACTAATCAATAGTAATGACGCTGAGGGAAGAAGCAATCAATGGAAGTAAAGATGCGGGGTTCCTACGGCTTGTTTAGAAGGGGATTGTGTATGGATATTATCTGAAGTGCAGATGGCTTGGTGGCCCGCGTGTGAAACTGAATTTGGGTATCCAATAACGTCAACGTCTCAGTACACGTATGTTGATGTCGGCCAGCGCCGCCATAATCTACCAAGAGGCTCACGTTGAAAAGAACTGTTGATTTCTGCGAGATGTGACAACCTTATGGTCCAGTGGTGGGATCACGCAAGTCAATAGCAGTATGGCCTCTCTGACGGCAACGCACAACCCCATTTTGGCCGCGATTGATATGGCGACGGGAATTCAAGATCATCGCGACCGCGGATTTAGTTGGTGACGGAAAGCTTTGAAAGCATGATTGATAAGACGTGGCCCCATCGCGGCAGTTCGTTTCATCTCGACATCATATAGGGCAACTCGGTGATATTACAGCAGCCGGGGCTCTTAGTCTTTTTTGGTTTTGCAGCGATGTCAACATTTGCGTACCTGCGTTCGAATCTCCGCTGACGCAATCTCAGGGCGTGACTCACGCTCAATTCCCATGGTCAGGCGAGTGTTTACACTTTGCAAACACCAATTCGTCAAGCAATACGTAATGGCGCAAGATTGCGTGTTTGGAGTCGTAAGAAAGCTAATTCTCAGCCAGAGGATTCCCTGTTCTGGCCCCGTTCAAATCCCGGGTGTCACTGTGAACAATATGCATATCTAAGGAGATTAATCCTAAGTTCACTACCCCGCATCATCCTCGGGTTGGTCCCATTGGACAGGCAATTCGATCCCGTACCCCAAGCTCCCTCCTCCCTCGTCGGCCCCTCGGTGGAACATCTGAGGGACCTGCAGTCCGGTCCAATTGCCCCGTCAGGGAGGTCGTTAACGTTGGACCGTCCCGTTCCTCCGCCATCGGTGCAATTGCGCCGAAGCAGCCAAGCTTTTAGGGAAGCTGTTATTACCTTGAAGATGGTCGCAGCTGTTAAGGCTCAGCCTGGCCAACAAGGACTCGCGGAACGACTCGGAGTCTACAGCGTACCCTTGACCATAATCAAACCTGCAGATCTAGCGGCAGGGCAGCGTGGCAATCCGAACCCTCACGGGCGCGCTGTCGAGCAAGATGGGGCGGAGGGATGGCATCATCAGGTTGGGAACTTGCGTCGGACCAGGTCTTGGCCACGTCGGTCCCTCCAGAGCGTGACCTGGAGACCACTGCGTCGAATGATGGGCATCTCCAGGCAGTGCCGCAAGCCAAGACTCGACTACGGCAACGGTTGACATATTGCTCGCGTCCCGTTGTCCCGAGGGCTTGAGTCGTGTCTTTGATATAGAACGCGACGGCCTCGTCTCCTCTTCTCTGGCGAGACAACGGCCACCAGCTACGTCCCCTCGTTGTTGCCGCCACTTGAACCAAGGATGTCTCGCTTCGCCCTCGGCCTCGCGGCCCTCGCCGGCCTCTTGGGCTCGGCAGGCGCCCATAACACCACCGGCGACAGCGCCAACGTCAAATGGCTCGGTCGCACGCCCACCTACAACGCCGGCACGACCTTCGGCCTGCCATGGGCCAAGGGCAGACACTACCCCAACTCGACCGACTTCACCGTCTCCGGCGGCGGCCCGCTGCAGTCGTGGGTGACGGCGTACTGGCCCGACGGGTCCATCAAGTGGTCGGCCCACGCGATCCCCGCGTCCGACACGGTCCTCGGCGAGTACACCGTCAGCGCGTCCTCGGCCAATTCGACGGCGCGCTTCGCCCACTCCAAGAGGCAGTCCGCCGGCGGCGGAGGACTTAACGTGACCGACTCCTCGGCTGCCGTGGGCGTCGACACCGGCAAGCTCTCGATCTCGTTCCCCAAGTCTGGCAACGTCGTAGTCGGCGAGATCAAGACGGCCTCTGGCAAAGTCGTCGGCCGGAACGGTAAGCTGGTCCTGCACTCCCAGTCCGGCGTCGAGGACTACGCCGAGGCCAGGGGTCGGTCCGGCATCGACTACTTCAACTTCGAAAGCAACATTGAGGAGGTTGCCGTCAGCAAGGACAACACCGCGCGCGCTCTCGTGACCGTCCGGGGCAAGCACAGGACCAAGGGCGGAGGCACCCATGCCGACTGGCTTCCGTTCGTTCTGCGATTCTACGCTTACGCCAACTCCGAGGCCGTTCGCATCGTGCATACCGTTATTTTCGACGGCAAGGCCCAGGAAGACTTCATCACCGGCCTCGGTATTCGATTCGAGGTTCCGCTTGACGGAGAGGAGCAGTACAACCGCCACGTCAGGATCTCCGGCGTCGATGGAGGTCTTCTGAGCGAAGCCGTTCAGGGCATCACCGGTCTGAGGAGAGATCCTGGAGCCGGGGTCAGAAACGACCAGTTCGAGGGCGCGAAGCTCGCGGATCCCGCGACTTGGGACCAGAGAGTCACCACAAGACTCCGCTGGGTCCCTACTTGGAGCGACTACAGCTTGACTCAGCTGTCGCCCGATGGTTTCACGCTCAAGAAGCGCACCAAGGCCGGCCAAGGCTGGGTCAACATCCCCGGTAGCACTCGGGCCGGCGGCCTCGCGTACCTCGGAGGTGCCACCAAGGGCGGCCTTGCCGTCGGTCTGCGCAACTTCTGGAAGAGATACCCCACCGGCATCGACATCACCAACGCCGCGACCGACAAGGGCGAGATCACCATGTGGATATACAGCCCCGCCGCGCCCCCTCTGGACCTCCGCCCTTTCCACGACGGCCTCGGCCAGGGGGACTACGCCGATCAGCTCGATGCTCTCGAGATCACCTATGAGGACTGGGAAGACGGGTTCAACACGCCCTACGGCGTTGCTCGTACGAACGAGATCTTCCTGTACGGCTTCGACAAGACTCCCAACCGAACGCTCCTGTCCGGCCTGACCGAGCACACCAACAACCCCCCTGTGCTCTTTGGCGAGCCCGAATACTTTGCCGCGACGAAGGCCGTCGGCAACTACTGGGCGCCCCCGAGCACGACGCCCAACGCCAAGGAAGCTGCCATCGAGAACCATCTAGACTTCCTCTTCAAGTTCTACGAGGGCCAAGTCGAGCAGCGCAAATGGTACGGCTTCTGGGACCACGGCGATTTCATCCACACGTACGACCCGGACCGACATCAGTGGCGTTACGACGTCGGCGGCTACGGCTGGGATAACTCCGAACTCTCGCCCGACTTGTTCTTCTGGAACTACTTCCTCCGCACCGGGCGCGAGGACGTCTACCGATTCGCCGAGGCGCTGGTCCGCCACACCGGCGAGGTCGACGTCTACCACCTGGGACGGTGGAAGGGGCTCGGCACCCGCCACGGCGTCCAGCACTGGGGTGACAGCGCCAAGCAAGCGCGCATCTCGACTCCTCAGTACCGCAAGGTCTTCTACTACGTCTCGGGCGGCGACGAGCGCGTCGGCGAGCTCATCGAGGAGCTCCTCGACACCGACAAGACCTACGGCGTCCTCGACCCGAACAGGAAGGTCCGGACCGACGGCTGGGTTCCCACGCCCAACGCCTCCGTTGCCGTGGGACTGGGGACCGACTGGTCCGCCCTCGCGGCCGGTTGGCTGCTCGAGTGGGAGCGCCGCGGTCCCCGCTGGGAGGAGGCGCGGTCCAAGCTGGTCAACACCGCGTCGAGCATCGCGGAGCTCAGGAACGGCTTCGTCACCGGCTCCGGCCTGTACAGCCTCGCCAACGGCACCCTCGGCCCGCCCCCCACGGATCCCGACAACGAGGGTCTCGTCGCCGTTTCCCACCTGTCCGCCGTCTTTGGTCTCCTCGAGGTCGTCGCCGAGTTCGTCGAGCATGCCGGAGACGAGGTGCCCGAGGGCTTCGAGGCGGCCTGGTACGACTACTCGTACTACTACGGCGCCGGAGCCGCCGAGCAGACCGCCCGCTACGGCAAGTCGTTCGGCAACCTGAACCTCAAGCAGGGCCACTCTCGCCTCACCGCGTACGCCGCGCACCGCCACGACAACGCGACCCTGGCCGCCCGAGCTTGGGACGAGTTCTTCAACACGGACGGCTTCAAGGCTGCGTCGCCCTGGAGCACCGTTCGCTTCAACGGCAGCGCGGTGCTCGCGCCCGTTGACGAGGCCGCTTGGATTTCGACCAACGACGCGGCATTGTACGGACTGGCCTCGATCGTCAACCTCGCCCTCGTTGGGGAGTACCTTGGCTAGGTAATGTTGTGGTAGAAGCTGGCCATTTGGTCTCATTCTGTGGAGACTCTTTGGTCGGTGTTCTCTCTCCTTTCTTGTATAAAGTAGTTCGATTCTTGTCTGTATATATACGAATACAACTTGTGGATAATGCCAGTCGCGCTGGCCTATCACAGATATGTCACTTTACATGTGCGTGGAATCATGATGGTGGTCGTTTGTTGCCTGCATTGCAGACATTGTTGAAAAGTAGGTTTTGAAGGTCTTTGGCTGCTCAATATATTGTTTAGAAAGGCCAGGGCACCGGATTCGACGGCGCACTGAAAATCTAGCTGCGCTGAAGTAGATAGTCACTAGGACAAAGGTTCTTCAATGATGAATGTAAGAGCCGACAGCTTGGGTACTGTAGCCCCAAATATGGACGACGTTGTTTTCATAGCTCTTGGATTTAATAGTAGCTATGAATCTAGGCTATGTGAGTTGTCCTTTAGACACTTCTTGAGACAGCAATGCCGAGCTAGGACAATTCCTCAAAAACCTGCCTGGAATTGGCTTAGGTCTCGAACAAGCACGGTCACGATCAAAATGGTTCTAAAGAGTGGCTATGAGCCATGACAGTAACCTAGGGTTTACGGTATGTCTGAGGATCTAAAACAAGGGGCTCAAGTTTCCGTCTAGTAATGTGCAACAGGTAACTCTCAATTTCGCAAAGGTCAATGTCAACAAGTTCGATTCGTGGGGGTTGAGAAAAAGCATGGTGCTGTCTCGACAAAAGTCCAAGGCCGTGAGCAAGCGGCTTAGACACGAACAACACCAGAAGATCGTCGACTTGAGACTCGTCCATGTCGCAGTCTCAAGTGAACTCTCATTGAAAGAGCGTTTCGTCGTAGTACCACTACTAAGAAAACCAATCCCATTATAGGCGATCGCCCAATGAAGAAGATAAACATAAAGCTAGTAATTACAGGTTTAGGAAAAGGTTGTGAAAGGAGAGCATTGAAGTCCACTGGCCTGGTGATATGGCGCATCGGTATCATCTAGGAGTATTGATTGCATTTATTTGTGTTTGAAGAATGGTAGGTTGCCTAGTGATTGCCAGCAACTACCTTTCTGTAGACTAAACGCAGGCTTGCCATGGGTATCTAATGTCATATAGTGGCCCTCCCCCTGGTATATAATGCTACTCAGTTCCCTCCTTGCCTGCCATTTACGTTTTCGTGTTACTATTAACAGTTGACGATTCCTCCCCATCGCCACTGACCACCTTCTCATACGCCGGTGCAGAGGTACTCGGGCCATCATAAGCCGGGACTTCTTCCTCCATCGGCGGTGGTGGAACTGGGCCCTCGATAGCCACACTCGCGATAGGCCGTCCGAGACCCCCATCTATCGCGTCGACGGGAGGAAGGACCAAGATCTTCTGCTGCCATCCGCACTCCCACGACTCTCCTGCGATGGAGACTTCTATCTCCCATTTCAGCATGTGATATACCTGGACACAGTACGTCGTAAATGTAGGGCACAACGTCAGAGACGCCCCCGCTCCGAACCTCGACGCGTCTGCGACCGAGCCTGATGCGTCGATCCTCAAGCCCAACACGGCGCCGAGATCAAGAGGCTCCTCTTCCGTCGAGGAGGGGATCACGACCCCGTCTACCTCGTTGACAAACTTGTTCGTCCTGCCGATGCACGCCTTGCTCGACTTGCTCGCCTCGTGCGGATCGAAAGACCCCGGACAGATGACGGCCGTGGTGCTGTGGACTTCCAGCGTCGCGCTCTTGATGAGTACTTTCTGCGGCACGTCCGCGACGACGTCCGAGCTCTTCTCGTTGTTGGGCGTGACCTTTAGCGTGAACGGAATCGCGGCCGGGTTCCCGAGCTGTATGCGCGTCGGGTATTCCACCCTCAGAGAGAAGTGGAAGGCGGGCACCTTGGACGAGCCGAAGAACTTCAGAGACTTCTGCTTGAACGACAGCTTCGCCTCTTCCATGCCGGGCACGAGCCGCTGCGTCGACACGCAGCCGGCCATGGCCCGCCCGACGAGCCCGAAGTCGGTGATGGGCGGCGACGGAGACGGCACCGACCACACTCTGACGGGCAGCGTCGCCTCGACGGGCTTGCGCTTCCCGTCGACCGCCATTTCGGCTTCGAGCCAGTACTCCACGAAGCCGTGCCAGCTCTTCCCGAACCCCGCGTGCTCGAAGAAGAACGTCCCCGGCAGGGGCTGTTCCGGCACGCCGAGCCGGCCTCGCGGATCTGCGGGTGCGCGCAGGAAACACGCCTCCCGCTCCTTCTCCGTCCGCACCGCGTTGACCGCGCCCGCGTCCGTGTGCGTGGGCAGCGCCAGAGCGAACGGCCACGACCGCGTCTCCGCGGGGCCTTGGGCGACGTGGACCGGCCCGTCGTGGACCGCGTCGGATATGGCGTCTTCTCGCCAGAAGCTGAAGCGGGAGCGGTAGTAGCTCTTGGAGTTGTTCCCGCGGTCGACCACGAGCTTGGCTTTGGCGCGGCCCTGGAGCCTCACGCGGATAGTGGCGTGGGGGGCGACGATGTGAGACCTGCGCACGACGTGGCCGAGGACGACGCTTCCGGGGTACAGGACTGTTGCAGGGTTGACGAGCTCGATCGAGAGGTCTGGGCCTCCTTTCCGGTAATTGGTAGGCATGTTTGCCGCGCTCTGTCGTGTCAACAACCACGAACTCACAGTCGAGAAGAAAGATTGTGGAATTCGACAGTCAATGAGAACAGACGGTGATAGAAGTGTTACGTACGTCACGTGGGTAGGCTGGGCCTACTTCAGCACCTTCGTTCCTCTTCTTCCCTCATACATACACACGGATTCGCCCATAGGCAGCCCAGATCCAATACATCATGATACCTGCTCTTTAGCTGCTCTTCACAAATAGGATCGACAAATAGAGCTTCCCCAACCGGAAGCCGCTAACATCGGACACAGTCAGCACCAACCGACCGTTCGGCCAACTAAATTCGAATATTTCGTATTTGGGGGCCAAGAGCATGTCGCCGTGGCGCAGGGATGCACAGAGGGAGGCTGAGTCTTTGCGGAGAAAGTTATTATTGGTTAAATAAATGAGTCTAAATCATACTCGCACAGGTATCTGAACCGCAAAATCGTTGCTTTGACCGGCCCTCGGACCTACCGCCCGTACGCGACCCGCTCCACCGAGACCGGGACCACCGCGGCCGCCTCCGCTGCCGATTCGCCGAGGACGGAGTTGTGCTCTCCAGCCTCAACCACCGATCCCCGCAAATGAGGCAAAGTCCTTCGCCGATATGGAGAGCTGCAAGGTACTCGTTTCACCGGGAACAATACGGACCAATCTTGGTGGGCGGGCGGTTTGCTGTGGATGCGGAGACGGCAAGTCGCCGACGATATCGAGCGTCTTCCACATTGACTCCTGTAATCAGAGGGCCGAGTAGGCCGAGTTGGGATAGCTGTGTAGCACCGAAACCGGCTCGTCGCCCTTCTTTCCGTGAAAATCATGGAATAGGCAACCGAAGCCGGGTTTTCCGTCTCGGCCGACAATCTTGCCAACCCTGCCGTCAGGGGCAATTGGCGGGAGGAGACGCTCCTTGTGCCCGCCCTTGGCGTATATTAACTCGAAATATCGGCCGAGATCCGCCGAGTGCAATGCGTTCCCGGGTGGCAGGCAATAATGGGCGTTGACGCTGGCACTTCCACCACCATGCGCAAGTCCGTCGATTGCGGCGCCGCGGGTGCCTTTGGGGGCCATCTGTTGGTTTTATTGCGGGTACAATTTTGGATGGAACGTGGCCGGTCTCGACGAAGTTGCGACCTGCGAGGAGTCTGATCTGTGACGGCAATTAGTTATGTGACGTGGTATCGGGTTGCAAGAGCACAACACCTTTTTCTTCGAGCGTAAGGCTTTTGATTGTGGCTTCAATGTCTTTCTTGTGTGTGCCATTCTTAAAAGTAGAAATTGTGAGTAATACTTCAAAGCCTCTACGAACCTCAACGCGACTGTGGCCCACGGTGTTCATTTATTCCCCCCGGGATCTCCGCTGTAAGTGATGCCGAGGTGTGGGGCATCGCGGGGGTCGGAACTCGGAGCGGGCGCTTCAGGATGGTCGTGAATTGGCAGAAGCCCTCCGCATTCTGTCAATGACGATTTCGGCACTAACAGGCTACACTCTCCAGACGATCTCGCCAATGGCATGCCACAGGTTATCCAAGATGAGCTCGCCGGGCCCTCCCGCTGGTTCGGGATGCCCCTGCCGGGAAGAGGCTCCGGGGAGAGCTAGAAAATCCCGAAGCTGTGGTGTTGGTTTCGGCCGGCTCTTGGCCGACGGCGAAGGTCCAAATGTCCGGCTGCCGGTTGAGACGGGCGGATTGAACGCGATGAGTCTGAAAGTAACCTCATCTTCAAAAGACCTTATTCCTAGTAGCACAGCAATTGCATCGGCGAGATCGCTGGATCATCGCCGGGTGACTTGGCTCTCACAGCATAACGATACGTCAGATATAGTGACCAATCATTGACAAACGCCTCTCTCAGCATCTAGACTCCCAAAGTCCTGAATGTTAAACCGGTGCCACCAATGACTAGGCATGCCCGAGTTCGCTGGTGCGGCCCATCGTCCCAAGTCTTGCATCCCAAAGCGCAGAACTGTGTCATGTTTTGGATGAACTGCCGGCTAGCTTGGATGAATCGCAGCAGCTCTAGCGTCGACATGTCCAAGAAACTCTCCGATGACAGGTATTGAACGGCAAGCCCATCGATGGGCAGAACGCGCGCGTCCAACTCGAAGAATGGACTCGTCAGCACTACATATGTTCCACATACATGGCCCAGGCACCCCCGAGTCGAACCAAAGTCCGCATCGAACAAAGGCCATCTCCTTAGCACACCCCACGTCGTCCAAATGCAACGATCCGCCTAGGAATAAAGTCCACCGCGTCGCGCTAAGACATCGCCCGCGGCTCGGAGTTTTGACTAATGTCCTCCCCCCCCCCTTTTCTTCGGATTCCCATAATGCCATTCTCCTCCTCCCGTCATCCATTTCACCTGCAGGAACCTGACGTTTGCCCCGGTGACGAACCGCAAGCCGCCGCCGAGATGGCACCGACACACTCCAACGAGTCCTCCACGGGACATCCGCCTCATCGTGACGCCGGCACCGGCCCCCCAACCGACGAAGAGGCCGTCGCCGCCGCCGCGGAGGACGAGACCCCGACGGAGCCAACGACGACGGCGTCGAACGGGTACGCCTACGGCTCCGTGACCGCGTCACCGCCACCACCATCGAAACCAGTCGCGGCAGCACCCCGCCAGCGCGCCCTCGCCCCGGACCTCCTCCGCGGGCTGCTGATGGCCTTCATGGCCATGGACCACAACACCGTCGGCCTGAACGGCTGGCGCCACTCCACCGGCCCCGACGAGGGCGAGCGCGACTCCCTCGTCGTCGAGAGCTGGACCTGGTGGCTCGGCTACGCGACCCGCACGCTGTCGCACCTGTGCGCGCCCGGGTTCACGTTCCTGCTCGGCATGGGCGTCCTGTACTTCGGTCGGTCGCGGGCCGCGCTGGGATGGTCCCCGGCCCGGATGGCGCGGCACTTCGTGGTCCGCGGCGCGGTGCTGACGCTCGTGTCGGTCGTCTTCGGCTTCGTCCTCTCGATGGGCCGGTTCTGGTTCATGAACGTGGTCCTCGTCGCCCTGGCCGTCGACTACGTCCTCGTCGGGCTCCTCTGGCTCGGCATCGCGGCGACGGAGCCGGCTCTGGCGCGTCTCCTCGACCGCCTCGAGGTCCCGAAGGACGACGGCAGCGAGAGGACGCCGCTGGTAGAGCACCCCGGCCACCACACCCCGTCCGAGACCGGGCCCTCGCGCCGCGCAGAGAAGATGTCGTGGCACGTCCACAACGCCGTCCTCCTCGTCCTCTCCTTCGTCGCCATCTGGTGGAACCACTGGCTCTCGGAGACGAACGGCACCTGCGCGACCTCGACCCGCGCGACGGCCGTCGTCGTCGACGACTTCTGGCGCTTCTGGTTCTTCGACGTGGTCTCGCCGCACGTGGTCTCGCCCTTCCCGCCTCTGGCCTGGCTCTCGTTCGCGATCCTCGGCCTGCTGTACGCGCGCGTCGTTGTTGACTCCCGCCCTTGGTCCGTGTCCAAGCGAGTCTGCGGCGACCTGGCGGCCGGCCTGGCGTTCTCCCTCCTCTTCGTCCTCACCCGCGTCCTCCGCTTCGGGAACCTCTCCGCGGGCTGCCTCCGAACGCCCGAGCACGCCGCCGCGCACCCGGACGCGAACCCGTACCTCACCTCGCCCGCGGCCTTCTTCTACGTCGTCAAGTACCCGCCCGACTTCGCCTTCTTCGGCTTCACCCTCGCCGGGACCTTCTTCCTGCTCGCGCTCTTCGCCGCGGTCCCGCCGGAATCCGCGACGAGATGGCTCCCCGTCGTGCTGGCGTACGGGACGTCCGCCCTGTTCTTCTACGTCGTGCACATGCTCCTCCTCATGAGCCTGTGCATCCTGCTGGTCAGGCTCGTCGGGCGCGACACGGGGCGCCCGGCCCCGCCGGACGGGCGACCCGCCGACGGCGTCGATAACGTCTGGGTCTGGCTCTTGAACTGGGCCTTCGTCATGGCGGTCATGTATCCGTTGTGTAAGTGGTACAGCGCGTTCAAAAAGAGGAGAGGCCCGGATTCGGTGTGGAGGTTCTTTTAGGCTTGGCATGGGCCGCATGTCGCGATGGAGGGTTGGGATGGCGACATATTGCTCAGTCATCGATCTTTTCTTTTCCCATCCATAATCATTTCGTTATCTTGGTCCGCAGAACCTGCATGATTGTTGTCACTAGGTTTCATTCGCTTCGATGGCACAGCACAGTCCCTGGCCCTGGCCATGACAAAGGATTTTCGTGTTGAACAATTGAAAAGTGATTCAGTCTGTTGATGGTATCTATTCATAGTGAAACCCCGCGAATTCCCGCCCCGACGCCTGCGACGCCTCCCGCGCCGACTCGGTGTAATAATACAACACCGCCAATGATTCGACCCTCTCGGCGTCCCGTGTGTGCATAAGCGTTCTTTCTGCGCTCCCGCTTCTACTTCCATCTGGGCTGCACTTGCGGCTGCGGGTACGGCTGCACCCTCGATTTCCTCCTCGTGACCCTCTGCGGCCTCCCGGATGTCCCGGAACCCGCGCTCGCGCCCGCAGAAGCCGGACCGACCGCCGCGGCCGACTCCGCCGCCGCCGCCGCCGCCGCCTTCGCAGTCCTCGCCGCTCTCGTCGTCGTCCGCGCCGCTCTCTCGGCCGTCTTCGCCGTCGCGGCGGCCTTCTGGTTCGCCGTCACCGGTTCCTTCCGCGCCCTCGTGGCCGTCGTCGGCCTCGACGGCTCCGACCTCGTCTGGCTTTCCACTCTCCTCGCCGTCCTCAACGCGCGCCCGCCGGCGGCGGTCGTGGTCGTCTTGGTCGGCGACGGCGGCGCGGTGACCGGGGCAGCCGCTCTGCCGGCCCGTCCGCGCGTCCTGATCGCCGCGGGTCTCCTCGCGGCACCACCCGACCGGGTCGCCGCGGGCGTGGGAGGAGGCGCGACGACGACGACGACCGGGACCGGGGGCTCCGACTCGGCGCCCTCCGTGTTGAAGGTCGCGTCCTCCTCCGGCGGCACGTCGCTCCGCCTGGCGGCGGCCCATTCCCGCACGCGGTTTCGCCTGGCCGCCTGCTCGTCGTCGTCGTCGTCGTCCACGACCTCGCTCGCCAACCTCTCCGCGACGCGCAGTTTCGTCCACGACGACTTCATGATCTGCCTCTGCGCCTCGGACTGCCGCAGCCATTTGCAAAACCGCTCGTTGGATCTCTGCCACCGCCTGGCGTCCTTCCTCCCCCCCTCTCCCTCTCCCTCTCCCTCTCCCTCCTCCTTCTCCTCCCCGTCCACTTCCATCCCGACCGCCGGGGGCTCACGAACGCCCGAGCTCGGCTCCGAGGGCCGCCTCTGCTGCTCCTTCTCCTCCAGGGCCGAGACGGCGCGCCCGGCCTCGAAATACCGGCCGGCGGCGGCGATGGCCATCTCCTCGGCGGCCTCGAGGTTCGACCTCGCGGTCAGGCACACGTCCCCGTGCGTGCCGAGGTCCCTGCGGATCCGCTCGCGGCGGTCCTCGGCCGCGGCCAGGGCGTGGGCGAGGGCCTCGATGGCCTCGTTGGCGTCCTCGAGCTCCTGCATCTGGCGCTTCATGAGGTCGAGCGACCTCTCGCAGAGGTCCCGCGCGCGGTCGAGGGCGGCGTCGGCCTGGAGCTTGTCGCGCTCGGCGTCGTCGCGCTCGTGGATCGCGCAGCGGTGGTCCCGGAAGTCGATGTGCTTGCCGCTGTGGCCGCAGTTGCGGCAGGCCTCCGGGTCCATTCTGGATTTTGTTTGTTTCTCCCGGGGCCGGCAAACGGTCGCCGAAGCTCTCGCCCTTCCCGCGCGACCGACGCCTGCTGCCTCTGTTTCTCTTCCGGGAGCGGCTTTCCTTTCCCCCTTCCTTGGCCCCCGGAATCAGATCGGATCCGATCCGATCCTCCTGTGATCGCGCTCGTCCCTGTCCTTGCTTTGTTCTTCCCCGGGACCCGTTGTGGCTATGTCCATATGAGTAATGAAGTTCGATTTTGGGGACCAGTTACCCCATACCCGGACCTCACGTCAGAGGTCCTGCATGAGCGACAGTACTGTCTCACCTTTTCTCTTCCCGCGGTTCAGAGAAGACCGCGTTTTCGAGTGTGGAGATTTTGGGGGGGGAAGGGGGGGTATCACGGAAGAGAGTTGAACAGAGAAATGTAGGGATCAAAGGTGGACGGGGTCGGCGAAAGGGGGGCATATGTGTCAGGTCAATAGAAAAAGTCACCGTACAACTTAATTGGAAGTCACCGGGGGCCCAGGGCCGACGGTAAAAGGGTCACAATCCGCTCGTTGCTTCATTGCTGGGGGACGAGACTTTGCAGCGAGACCCGTTTCTTGCCAGGGGTTTTGGGTGGATGTACGTAATGGGGACGAGGTAGCGACAGTGACTCCATATATGCCAGATGGGCAACGCCAGAACCTTCGGGGTCTGGGTTTCTGAGCAGAGATGTGTCTTCGTTGGGTAGGTATGCGTAGGCGTAGTGTATACGCTTGGATAAGAATAAAGACGCGGATGCAAAGTTGTGCATCTGCGTACACATACCGATGACGAACGAAAGTGCCTCTCACCGACCCTCGTTCACAACTGTCACGCGAATGCATTACGAGCTCAGGTTTTGCCGGGGATCACGAGTCGGACTTGCGTCTCTTCCCCAGCGGTCTGGTAACAAACTCAGTGCCGGCAAGATGCCGTGTGGCGGCCTGGCAAGAATTTCTAGAACCTCCACTGCCTCATTGCATGGCTTCTATGCCGATTCGTTCACGATCTGGGGGGCACAGCCGTTGGTGACGAGCCCGTTGCCCAGCCAAAGAAGAAAACAAGAGAAAAAATAAGTTTTCAACACAGAGTCAGGTATGGGTTGGATGGATCCATCAGAACCGGGGGGTCGGGCAAACCATTCACAAAACAGGGGGCCTGACTTTCGTCTTCTCCACCGACATTGCAACCGAAAGGGGGAAAGCCTCTTCAGGTTGCTGCAGGTGAGCCCATCCGCCCTCACGGATACGGCGGGATTAGCTCTTCCCCCCTCTCCCTGACTCCTGTCTCTCTCTCTCACTTTCGGTTACGGCGCCCAGGAAACGAAAGCTCCTGTCTCTCAGGGGATGTACGACAGGGGTAGCTCTGAGGCGAGACTGGCGAGAGGGAGGAGGTCCCAGCGGGCAGTGGGGGTCATGGTATGGATACTCCGCAAATCTATTCATAAGTCAGATCTGTGGTTGTGTACAAATCTTGGGAAAAACAGTGCGCACAGTGCTTTCCTCTGCAGTTTTTCGATGCGGAGGGTGTTCCTTTGGCGTCGGATCGGGTGTAACGGTTCGTGGGGGTTCCGTTGCGTCCGGTCCCCTCTCGTTCCCGCGCTGCCCGGTAAAGAGAATAGAAGATTTGATCAAAGACATTGTTTGATTGAATGGTCTGCCCTTTGGGGCACATTCTGCTGTCGGGACACATTAGTCGCTGTTGTGTTGATTCATACGCTATTGACTCCATCTTTCACTGGTCTACCTCATGATCTCCCCCCATCACCCACGTGTCGCTTTCTCTGCATTTGTTCTCGGGATAGCACAGCTTCCGGGAAGTTTTTAAACTTTTTCGTTATTTCTCTTATGCTGTCCTAGTATGGCTTTCCATCGCCCAGTCCTGCCACGGAGGGGATTCCCGATCACCATCCGATGAAAGGCGTCGTATAGATAGTGAAATCCAAAGTCATCCCAATACATCCATCAACTGAATCGACGTAGAGATTCCTGGTAATGATTGTTGACTGTGTTTTCTCGCAAAGCGGATATTTATTTAGAAGAGGAAAACAAAAGAAAGAAAGTAAAAACCTCCACAGACCATCTTCCAATTGCCACATGTACACTGACCACACTGGTAGAAGGAAGCACCCCGCCACGAGGTTCCGGAGCGATTCGGTATGCAGTGACGTTGGCGAACGCCTTTCAAGTCGGGTACGGTTGAGTCCTTCGGGTCCGTCGCGTGGTCCGTAGCGGCCGGCCCGCCGACGGGATCGAGGCTTCTGCGGCCGGCGCGGCTCCGAAAAGACCGCTGTTTCCCCGCTGGATTCTATACGGGTCCGGCTCCGGCTCCGATTCTTGTTTTACTTGCGCACGGTCCGAAGCAGCCACGGCTATCGGCAAAACCTCGTCGGCAGTCTCTTCGCGCTTCACGAAACCGGGCGGCACTCCCAGAGGCGGAAGCCCGGAATCGTCGCCCTCGGCGTCGTCGTCCTCGTCCTCGTCGTCGTCCTCGTCGTAGTAGTCGCCTTCGTCGTCCCCGACATCCATTTCGCCTTCGTCGCCGTAGCCCTCCTCCGGGTCTTCGTATCCGTGTGCGTGTCCGTCTTCGAACTCGAAAGCAACCCAAACGTCCCTCGGGTCCTCCTCCCGCTTGACGCATGGCCCCGGAGTGGGGGTCTGCACGGCGGCGGCCCACGCTTCGACCCTGCTTCGCCTCAGCCTCTGTTCGCTCGCCCAGCGTTGTCTGTCCTCGGCCCGGTTGCGTTCTACCGGGGGCGGTCTGCTGCTGCCGCCGCCGCCGCCGTCTTCCTCTTGCTTGATCAACGGCCGACTCCCTCCGGGGTCTCCCGTGCGGCGTCGTGGATCTCGAGCATCCCTCCGAGCCTCGTAGAGAACCCGGGCTTGTCTCAAGAGCCGCCCGTTGGTTCGCGCAATCGACGTGCTGCTGTGGCCTGGCACGTTCCCGACTTGCAGGCATGCTTGCTTGTAGTCGGCGAGCCAATCGTCGTAATAGCCCTGCAGCTCCGGGATGAAATCCATGTACTCCGCCTCCTGCCGCGACGAGACGCCGTCCCACCATTCCGTCTTCGAATCCCAATAGAGCGGGTCAAAGGCGACACGCCGTTCTTGATCGTTCATGTCCTCGTCGAACAGCGAGTCCCTCTCCTGGGCCCTCTCCAACGCCTTGTCCTCCTCGTCCTCGCGATACTCGGCCAATCTCATGTTGTCTATCAGGAGCGTGGTCTGCCTCTGCATGGCGTCGACGAGGCCCTGTTGCCGCTGCACCCGATCGCGCGTGTCGCGTGCGTTCGACTCCGCGAGGATGAGGGCGTTGCGCAGAGAGCGCACGACGCCCTGCTGGGTCTTCTCGTCCTTGCGCAGCCCCTCCAGGACAGAGACCGCCTGTGTCCGCATTTTCTCGCACCTCCTGAGCGCCCTCTCGGCGAGGACACGCCCTCCGGTCGCGACGTTCCTCTCGAAGACGGCGCACTGATAGGTGGTGAAGTTGTCGTGCTTGCCCGTGAGACCGCAGCCCTTGCAAGCCCTCTCGTCGCCGTCATTGCGCACCCAGAGAGGATCCATCTGGTTTTTCACGTCAGTCCAGCGCCCGGTCGCAATCAGCGAACCATTATTCCTGACCTTTGCGTGTCGGCCTCGTTAATGAAGGCTCAAGGCAGTATTGTTCAGTGTTGTGGTTGAACTGAAGGCGGGCAGACGCACGTTGAGAGAGTGAGCGGGGTGCACGAGGCCGTGAGATGTACTACTACAACCCGCGATGAAAATGGCGCGAATGAAGCGCCGAGGATTGGGACCGCGGGGACGCGTCTCGTTATTAAATAAGTATCCAGTGGCTCGGGTGCCTTCTCGCGCACAAGGAGGGGGGGGGGGGGGGGTGTGACACTATTGGCTGGCGGTTACGCGCGGTCATAAGGTTTCGGCATTATCAAGGGATGCTGCGAGTTGCTTGCTTTTTTTCTTCTGGGAGCAATTTCACACGCTGGCGATTTATTGTCAGAGAAAACGTGACGCTCCTTGGTTGATGTCATTGGTCCGCATAATATTCGGAATAGGCAAAGCGAACCCCTCATTTTCCCCTGTGTTTCCCGACCGCAGCCCCGTGCCGAGGCCGAGCTGCGGCGCGCAGCGGGGACCGGCCCCACTCCCGGTTCTCCATCAGCCCGACACCAATGTGCCGTCTACCGTGATTTTACGGCGGTCCGGGCACCTTAATTCTTCGTTTCATCCATTCCTTGAATTCGTCTGGTCGTAGACTTCGCAAATGAGACACTTGGCGTTCTCGATACATGATGTGGTGAGATCGGTTGAGCGCTAGGAACCGCACGCAAGGTATTATTCAGAAACTGTCAGAAGCGCTGTTCATTTACAGCATAGTTCAGAAGCGACTTTTCGAGTCGTGAGGCTAGTCGATTCCTCCTGAATACGTTTCGCGGTGGCGTTTCCAAAAATCTATGCGCATAAGTCCCACTTCTGCCTCTACTCTCAAAATCCGCTGAGCCTGATATAATTTCTAACAGCACCTAGAGGGGATGAAGTGCGTTCATCTGAATTTAGTCTGAAAGTCTATCATTATCTTTTTTATGGCTTCCCCTGACATATGTACGTCTGAAACTATACATTTCTTGAACCATTAGGTGACATTCAGATGAACTGTATTTTGTTAGAAACGCACTCATACAGGTATCAAACAGCTTTTTATGTTTTCTTTTTCCATCCAGAAGTTCTAATATATTAGTTCATCATTCAAGGGAGATCACCTGCGCCGCGTCTATCTACAGTTGGTAACATCACTAATACTCTATTTTTATGACTTACCTTCGCAATAGACTACTATTAGTTACTAAGCCACTCCATAATTACACAAAGCTGATTTGAGACTGCTTAAAAAGAAGCACTTTGGTTTCTTCCATAAACCGCCCGCCGGCCTCCAGGTTCTCAGAACGCCTGCTTTTGTTGCACGTACCGCGTAAACAGCTGCGGTAGTCATTCCCAAGTAATTACCCCCAGCTGCTCTGAAACCCAAAGCCGGCTGATTGCCTTCAAACGCGAAGGGATTATTCCAACTCGAGCACTCCTGGCCACTTTTTTATCACAACTTTGTCTCTTCCGCTAGCGTTCCTACGATTCATCCCACCGGAACAAGGGGTGATATCCGAAGACTACCTGCTGCTCATTTCGAAGCGTCATTAAATGGGCTTTTCCTACTTTCTGGGGGCCAGTGAGGTCCGGTTCCGCCGCCGTTCATCGACTGAAGCCGCACCTATCGTCGGCAGTATGTTACAATTATGTAAGCGCAGCACGCTTTCAGACTACTAGGAAATACGACAGAAGTAAAAAATCGACTTCATCACTGGATTCATGTCATCTACATTTGAATTTCCCCTCATCGAATGTATCAGTTCGTTATGGCGCATTCTAAGCTGGACATCATCATGGTCTGTTCCGGGCTGGCGCGCCTGGCCGCCGCGAGCATGCTGCGAGAACACCACCACATCACCGTCGACGAGAGAGACAGCCGCCGCTGGTGCTGTTCCTTGTCAGGTACAGATCAAGAAAGGCGAAGGAAATGTGAATCTTCTAGGGTCAGAACTCATGGAGCCGTTCAAGGTAGTCGGGTTGGTAGTAAGTACATTGTCTCTATGGATAATAGCCCTGTCTGTTATTGTTTCATAGCTCCTGGCCAGCAAGATTGAGTCAAAGGAAATGATCTAGCTCGCAGTTACACAATCCCTTCCGTCGTCAGCTTCCAGCTCATTCAACTCGACTTGCCTAGTCAACTCCTCGTCCGTGAAATCGCCAGACTCCGCATATTCGTGGTCTGGAGTGGCAGCACGGTAGTCGCTGCACGCGCCGAAGCTACCTTGGCTATCTATCTCTCAAGCCTCCACATCTTCCACCTCACCTAGACTTTGCTATTGGTGGTCCATGATCACTCTGTCGTCAAACCCACATTGGCTCGGTGGTTCCTTTTCATTAGTGTCATCGCCTCCACACATGACGATAGCTTCATCCGGGTCAGCACTCGCATCTTATTTAGTCTATCTCAACACATTGAAAGCGCCCTCTGCTTCTTCAACTTTCACCGCCGTCTGGCCCCAATTTTGGCTTCTGTCGGACGGAACGCCGAGCCCGTGTTGGTGCGGTCTCCACTTCTTGACTCGTTGGTTCTTGTTCCTGTTCCTATTCTTGCCAGCTCTTTGTCTGGCTGGTCCTGTTGGTATCAAGGGAGTAGCTCGCCCTTGCTCCTGCTCTGGGTCCCTTTCCTGTGCATGTTGCGGCTGTAGATGGCGGGATCGGACTTCGGACGGCTGGTACTGATATACCTGTATCGGAGGTAGCTGAAGTTGAGGTGGCTGATCATGAGAGAGGCGGAGCTCGGGAAGTTGGACTAGTTGTAGATACATAAGTTGACGTAGTTGTTGATGGTCCTGTTGATGATGTCCTTGCTGTAACAGATGGGGCCCGCTGTCCTTATCCAAATTGGGTTCTTCTAGGTAAATCTCTGGTAGACGAGGCCGATGAGAATATTGCACTCGTCCCAGGTCCTTTTCAGACTCACAGTTGTTTATTCTCCATATTACTTTACGGCCTCTCGCTGTGATTTGGTTGATATGCATGTGTCTCACGCTTAACCTGCTGGAAGTGCTTGAAATGTGACTCTTTGTTCGAACGTACTGCAATACCAGACATCTGGTCTGCAACTCTGGTCTGTAATAGTGTCCTGGCGTTAAACATCGTGAGAGACGGAAAACGACTTGATCTGGCGGTGATATTAGCAGACGCCTTGCTGGAACTCGTGCTCCATCGCAGCTCCCAGTACAAGCAAGAACACGTTATCTCCCACCAGTACAAATGAGAGCCCGAAAGAACACAAGATCGTCTCGTGTATAAGTAAGTTTGTTTTCTACAATTTCGTTATCCATAATGCATATCTTTCTCCAGGTGACCAGACTGCATACCTGCAGTTCGAAGTAGACCTGATATATGCGTGAAGTTTGGTTTGATATTATACAATTACTAGGTAAGGAATCTGACTGTCAGGTAGCCAGCGAGGAGAACATGACGTCTTATGACAAAGCTTGCTCCCCGTTGATAGAATCAACCTTGACCTTGATAGGTTTCCAAATCCGCGCCGCGGCACTATCAATCCAAATCGCGGTGGTCTCATCAGTCTCGAAGAGACTCATGTTGAAACGTGTGAAGAAGTTGGCGACACTCAGATACATCTCGACGTATGCGACACTTTGATGAAAGCGTTAGTTTGTTCACGTTCGTCTGACAAGACTTGAGCAGGCAAACACTCACTTCATGCCCAAGCAAGAGCGCGGGCCCTTGCTGAAGGGAACAAAATACTTCTCCAAGGCCCATCCGTCTTCGCCCAGCCAGCGCTCGGGAATGAACTTTTCCGGTTCGGGGTAAATGTCGGGGTTGTCGTGGATGGTACGGAGTGTCTGGGACACAGTGGTCTGTGGTCGTACCACGTCAGCCAATGCGGTGAGCATCGACATGCATAGAGGAGAGGATACTCACGCCTTCCGGGAGATATTGTCCTCCCACTTTGGAACCTCCGGCAGGGACTCTTCTGGGAATGATGCCGGGCACGGGGGAAGACAGACGGAGGATCTCCTTGATGGTGGCAGTCTGCGCACGAACGAGTCAACGAATGGAGCGCTTCGATCTCGGTGCGATCACTCACCAGATATGGCAGCTTGCAAACATCACGGTACTCGTAGAGGCCTTCGGCGTTGGTTGGTACCGTCTTGAGCTCGTCGAGCATCTTGCGAAGCTTTTCCGGATTACTGAGAAGGTAGTAGGTTCCAAAGGTCAGGCCGAAGCTGGTCGTGTCCGTGCCAGCGAAACACAGGGCCAGGGCTTCATCGACCAGCATGTCGCGGGTCAGCTTGTGGTACATCTTGGTGTTCTTGGTGTTCAGGAGAAGGTCGAAGTAAGTGCTGCGGCCGTCGGCGGCAGTATCGTTTCCCGTCTTTTGCTTCTCTTCAATTTCTCCAATCCACTCCGAGCATTGCTATGGGAGGCATGTTAGCCGGCGATCGGCACACACTGAGGCGAGTAGCCGGATCGGGATTCACGTACTTGACGGAACTGGGCATACCCAGGCAAGACCTTCTGTGCTATGCTCATGGGGATAGCCAGCGCAAAGTGGATAAGAAAAGGGAAGTGCTTCGTGATGAGGAAGTTCTCGGCAAACTTCTCCATGATGTCCAGAAACGGCGGAAATTCCTCGTCTTGGTCGACCAAGTTCATGTGTCTGTCAAAGAGCACAGGCATGATGGTGTCAACCTTGCAAAGAGTAAGCAACTCTGGATTTCATCGAGCCAAATTTCAATATCGGATGAACGCACTGTCACTGCCTGCCAGAGAGGCTGCATGCTCACTGCTTGCCCCTTTTCATACGCTCTCTGGACCCTGGCCATGGCTCTCTTGACAACATCCAGCACAACGGGAGCCAGTTGGTCCATCTGTTTTGGTGAAAAGAGCGACTTGACCGTGCTCCTCCTCTGCTTGTGTGCCTCCGGATCAATCAACATGATGATGGAATACTTGATGCCGCCTCCGCTCTGAAAGAAATCAGGGTCCTTGGTGTACTTGGTGCCATTGCCGTAGACTCTGACAGGGGGTTCTCAGCCGGTGACTCTCGCAACGATGGTCGCTTTCCGACTTACTCTTTGAAATAGTCAGGGTCGCTGACGTGAACTCGACTAGGAGATACCCTCACGACAGGTCCTGCGTTATGTCATCAGCTGCTGAGACGGCCAACACGGCTAGACTTTGGACTCTCGCCTCACCGTATTTGGCGTGGAGTTTGGGGTAATCCTTGATGTAGTGGCCATCAAGGATGACATCCTGGTAGAACTCGTACCAATATGTGGCTGCAGCGTACCATGGGCCAGGGATTTTCCTGAGGGGGTGGAACAAGAGCCTGTAGGCCACGAGCGCGAGAGCATAGACGGCGAACCCCACGGCCAAGATCCGCGGGGCCTCGCTCAGGAGATCGTACTGTCCCAAGTGCTTCAAGGCCATCTTCGATCGAAGGAAGGTGTCTTGACAGGCGGAGCGATGTTGGAAGCGCGCGGAGGAAGAGAGGAAGAGAAGAGAGGAACGACGACTCGCGGATCCGAGAGCAGAAGAAGTCCAAGCCCGACACCGAGATCTGCGAATCTAGCCCGTCTCGAAGATGCAGTCTCCTCGACGATATTGCCCGACTCGGAAAGATGCCGCCAGCGCACGTTGAACTTCCAACAGCCCAGCGGCAATAGCGTCTTAATCGAGCCAATCGTCGATCAGAAGTCTTTATTGGAGCTTTTGAAGCCGTTATATATACACTAGATCCGCGGGATCCCCGTCCATCGTATGTCGCCACGGTCCTCACCGCTAAATTAACGTGGGGGCCCCCCATTGCGCCGTTCGATTCTTCCCGTCCTGAGGCAACTTTGCCGAACAATAAGAGTACAAGGGTTTTATTTGTTTGACCTGTCACTTGTTGGCCTGGAAAGCAAAAGCCGGTCTGATCAGTCGATAGTCGGAGGCCGAAGCAAACTTCCGACAATGCCGTTGTCATCGTGGTTTTCCTACTTGTTTGCCACGGATTCTAGAAGCCGGCCGGGCGTGGTTCGACCCGTCCGGTGATGCTACCCTCCAAGTTACTTGCCCGTTCTATCTGATACCGATTCCTCGACTCCCATGCTGCCGAGGCATTCTCTACAGCACCTGTCAGAGAGGCGCGGTCCATCTTTCCTTCAAGAAAACGGAATTTTTTCATGATCTTTCGTGACAAGACTCCACCGCCGGCCGCATGCAGCATCGTCCGCGACACACTCCACTTCCACTGCTCCCTGGGTCTCTTCAGCAAAGCAAGGGGCTCCGCCGAACTGCATGCGAACATCGGACAACAGAGCAGGAGAAGAACGTCTGACAGCTCTCCGAGATGGAAGCCGCGGTGTCTCATTGGTTACAGATGCGTGTGATGCGATGTAACCAGCCCCTGATATTCGGGTTCGACCCGTCCGGGCGGGGAGAACCCAGGAGGACCAAGAAAAAAGGGCGTTCATGGCCCCCGAGATTTTCGGCTTGGCGTACAGAGCGTGCGTTTGCGCCGGAGGCGTCTGCTGAGCATACAGACACCCCTCGCGGCTGGCAGATCCTGCACTGCTCCGATCCGACATCCTGGGAATGGCCAATCTCCTCATAGGCCTGCGCAAGCCTTGAATCGCGGGGCTGCCTCCGGAGGGACGTGTGGGTTGCGTCCTTACTGCCGAACGCCGCGAACTCCCCAGCCAGACAAGCGACGACGGGCCGGGACGCCACTGGCCAAGTTGCCGTTTTGGTAACTCGCGCAGGATTCGTCCTGGGGCTATCCCGGCATGCAAAAACGGTCAAACAGGTGGCCTGGAGTCTTTCGTCCTGGCTTCCACGGCTTGCCTCTCGTCATTCACACGCGTCTCGAGATGTGACATCCAAGAGGGAGAAAAAAAAGAAGGGAAAAAAGAAGGAAAAAAGAAGGGAAAAAGAGGGAGGAGACGTGCCCTTGGGCCCGGTTAATGATCAACCTGCTCTTTGGTAACTGGTTTCCTGCCAAACTGACATTGCTATTTGTGATAATAGGGTTACATTATTCCTCCAACGGCGCACAAGGGGCAAACCTATAGATGGATCTGGGCGTTTCCTCAACGGCCAGTAGTCGGCGCCTCCGAGAGGGATACCCTAGATACCCAAGATGCGGATCCGCAGCTGGCCAATGACCCTCACGAATCCCAAATACCGCGGTGGTGTCACATGATGTGCCTTAGGCTGCGCTATGGGTTGAGAAGACATCTTTTCCTGGCTCCCGATTGTGGGTTGCGGTGCGAACTGCGTAAAGTTATATGCAGGGGATTGACACTGCAGATATGACCGAAATGCTTACCGCGACGTCCAGACTCCTGTCCCGTCCCCGGTTCTGTCAATACATATCTCACTTTTCATCCCCAGACTGGTCAACTTGGGAAAGAAAAACTGAGTTCCGACTTGCGTTAGGACCGCGACATCCATGCAATTTTGGTGATGTGTCCCAACTTCCTTGTCCCTTCGACCAGGGGGGGGCCCGACTCCACTGGCTACTGCGAGGGTTTCGTCACCACAAGCGGCCGTTATTATCCACAGAATGGCGAGTCAAGGAACTGATCTCTGCTCCCCTCGGAGGAGAGCCGTTGTCTACGGGGGTGCTGCATTTTCGTCGAGGCGGAGCGGTGTTTGTCAGTGGTTTTGAACCAGGTCCGCTTGTAGCAGGAACTTCGTTTGGGGACTCGCGTCGACAAAACGATCCGCTCGGCGTTAATAGACCGGCGAGACGGGAAGAATGTGGGTTGGTTTGAGAGACTGGCTCCCCCGATCCGACCTCTCAATAATAAGATTAAAGCGCGGGATGCGGCACTTCGTGGTTGCAGTCGTTCGCAGATAAACGCGAGCGAAACGTCTCGGAAATCGTCACACACAAGAATGAAGACCGGCGCCATCTCCCGTCTGCTTTCCATCCTTAGACTTCCCGAGACTTCTTCCAAGACTTCTTCCAAATCTCGTTCCAAAACTCAATTGACCTCCTCCTCCTCCTCCCCGAACATGAGCTCAGACGACAGGCACAGGGTCTCCTCGAAGAGGACCTCCGCAGACATGGGTACCTCGTCCAACGACGTGCTTCTCGCGAAAAGGATCATGCTTGAAAAGCCGCCCGCAGCTACCACCGCGTCGGATATTAGTCTCTCGGAACCTTCGTCGTCGCCGGCGACCCCAGTTTCCGAGTCCCAGGCGGCGGCTTCATTCCAGACTTCGCCCTCGGATCATGGAAGCGCCTCGGACGACAACGAACTCAATGACATCATGGCGGCTCACGGCAACTATGTCCGCATTCCGGACTGTTTCTCGTCCATCATGTCCGTCGAGCCTGCCATGAACCCCAACTGGGTGAAGCTGAAGGAGGAGGCCAACACGTGGCTCAAGGAGTACGTCGCGCGTCGCGTTCCCGCGGGATTCGGGCACTCACTAAAAGCGAGCCGCAGTATCTACAACCTCAGCGATGCCCAGGCGAAGAAACACTCCAAGGCCAACTTCGCCTTCATGAACGCAATGTGGATTCCGTACGCCGACGAAGAGGCTTTCCGGGTAATGCTTGACTGGAACAACTGGGTTAGTGACACGGAAACTCAAAAAATCGGCGACGGCAGACCAAGCTAACTTTGGACTTAGGTCTTTGCGTTCGATGACCGTATGTAGAAGTTCACCTTGCTAGGTACCGGCGACTAACAGATACTCTGCAGAATTCGATGAAGGTCATTTGAAGGACGATCCTGTCAAGGCCCAAGAGGAACTTGACGCACATTATGCGATCTTGGAAGACAAGAATCCACCGGTCCAACGCGGCGAAAATCCTATTAGATACGTTTTTCAGACCACTTGGGACCGATTCAAGAAGGTATGTTATGCCCTGTCTCTCTCTCTACCAGTTGCATCTGTTCCAAATCGCTGACGTCTCTCTCATAGCGAGCTTCACCAGGTATGGCCTATGCTGGCGGTTTCGAGACTTTGCGAATCTGACGGTTTGATTTCTAGAGCTGCAAGCACGCTACAGAGCATCCATGAAGGGTTACTTCGAAGGCTTGATCGGTCAAGTTAAAGTTCAGCAATCCCAAAAGGCTCTGAAGCTCACAGTAAACGAATACATGGACTTCAGAAGGGCAACGATTGCCTGCGAGCCGTGCTACGCGTTGGTCGAGTAAGGAAAAAAAAGTCCTCGCCAAGAGGCCTTGGATCGCCCGCTGACATTTTGCTAGATATGCCCACGGAATCAGCATTTCCCAGAAGCAGATTGATCACGAGTCGATCCAGATCTGCATGCGCACCGCGTCTGACCTCGTCATCCTGTAAGACAGTCTAAGATGCATTCGCTCATGCATCACAACCTTGCTAACTTCTACGAGCGTCAATGACATCTTGTCGTATCGCAAGGACCTGGTGAGTACTACGCCTGGATCACTCTCCGACGAGAGAAAAGAAAAAAGAAAAACTGACAAAATGGCACAATCAGGAACAAGGAGTCGACCACAACCTCATCTCTCTTCTGAAGGCCCAGGGCCACTCGACCCAGGCGGCCGTCGACAAGATCAGCGACATGCTCGACGAGTGCTACAAGGCGTGGTACGGCGCTCTCCTCAGGATGCCCGTCTGGGGCGAGAAGATCGACAGGGAGGTCCTCAAGTACCTCGACGGCTGCCGCAACATCGCGCTTGGCAACCTGCACTGGAGGTGGGTTCTTCTCCATCCGTGTTTGCCGCCGTCCGGGACTAACTCCAATCTCAGTTACGAGAGCGGTCGCTACCTGGGTGCCGAAGGCGCCCGGGTCAAGGAGACTCGCATCATGCGCCTTCCTTCCGTTTGACGTGTCTTATCATGCATTTTCCGCGGCTGCTGCTGCTGCTGCTGCTGTGTGTGTCGTTGAGAAGTAGAGGAGAGAGAGAAAGACCGGATCATGTGTGTGTTTCGCCCCCCGGAGTGAAGATCTTCGGCAGTCCCCTTGAAGCCGGCCATCGACGTACACGCGCGGAGTTGGAGTGGATGATGATATCCTACGTACATTGGGGAACGGAGGCTCTTTGATTTTTCGTTTTTTTTTTTGTTTTTAGAGATTCATGACATACCAAAGATACCAAACTGAGTTTTTTTGATGCGGTTTAGACAGCCGAGGCGTCCACGGAGTTTGCTGCCGAGGTGATGATTCTCGCTTCATGCGGGCACTGCATGACCCCCCCACTGTTCGCTTGCATTGCAGCCGCATACAAGTTCAGGGAAGTTCCCCTGTCAGTACCAAAACGGTCTCTGATCATCTGTACGCATGTTGCCAAGTATCGTTCCATTGACCGCTTGAATGCTTCCAATAACGACTCGAGGTATCGATGCAGCAGGACGGGGCCGGACGAGGGGCGCGCAGTTCCGCGGTGGTTTCTATGTGGCATCTTCTGGATAAGCCGAGCATGGCTCCGCGACTGAGATTCCCGAGTGTCGTATTCAGCGCTTCCGCCGAAACGCCGCAATCATCGGGCGACCGTTTCTTAACCTCCCCAGTAAAGCCAGTGGAGACGTTGGAACCAACAGAGGGAAGTTGGTTTGCATGAACAGCCGGACCCTCCTCGCCTCTGTCTACCGACGAGTCAGGATCAACAATCCTTCCGCTTGATGTTTCCATAACACGTTGTCGCTAAGCGCTGTGCCGCAGACATGCATGTTGCCAGACGAGTCGCGATACTCGGATATCGAGTGTTCGTCTCGGCGAAGACGGCTTGATCCCAAGTCCATCTAAACCCCAAACTCTTAATCTTTCCCAAACCGCAACTCCGTCCCTCGACGCTCTCAACTCTAATTTCACATTTGATATCCCGACAAGGGGAGCGCCTCTCCACGCTGACTTGTCTCTCCTCCGTAAAGCTGTGGCATCATCTCAATGACCCACCGAGGCATGTTTGCTGCCGTGGGAACTCACGCGTTTCCTTAATATCACATGCAGCCTTTTGATTCTGTCGCACTAATTGCCCGAGATTAGTTCCAGAGCGTTCAGCCGGAAGGGATGTTTTTTGGTTTGCTCGACTCCGCTAATAACTTCCACCGTAGGGTGGCTGTTGACTACAGATAATGGGATAGCAAGATATTGTCATGCCGCAACCATGTGAATTCTGTGGTGACGTCAACGATAGCCTCTTTCATGAGGTAGCCATAGCACAATCCGAATACTCCTGCTGAACGCGCATGAAGTTCGCCTGTTGTTGATTATTCGTAGAACATCATTTGCTAGGACCCTTATTGCCAAGATAAATTTCCCCACGAAAACTAAATAGATAGAAAGACGCCGCCAAAACAAGATGGCTAGCATCGACGTTGTTGGCGGGGGGTGGCTGTATGTCAGTTGAACTCGGCATCGGGCCCAGCTCCGGACGCGGATGCATCGAGAGCGCCCTTAGCCTCGCCAAAGCTCGTCACGCAGACCAGAAAATCGGGTACGAGTCCACTTGAGGGTTGAAATTAATGGCACGACAATTCCCCAGCATGCGGGTTGTTGTTGTTGTGTTATTTAACGCCCTTATTCACCTCTAAGAGGCATAAGGTGTCTACACTAGCAGGCTGCTAAGGATACGCATCTACGTACAATAATAAAGAGCAAGTATATATTTCAATAAACACAATTTAGACATATATTTTAAGGCTAAAAGGCCTCATAATGTGTCCCCTATATATAGTGTGAAAAAGTAAAATATAAAAATAATATATATATGGAGAGGGGTAGAAATATTAATAGTAATAATAATTAATATCCCTTATATAAGTAAGTACTACTTAAGAGATATATAGTAATATAATTAATATAGGAGAGGAGGGAAAAAGTATATATATATTAGAGGTAAGTATATATAGAGTTAAGTACTAGCCCTTATAAGGGGGTTTAATATTAATTTAATAACTAAGAACTAGGGTAATTTATTTAATAAAGACTAAGACTTATTAAATTAAAATAAGAGCTAAGGACCTTATAAGTAGAATTAATCCCTCTATTAAATAAATAAGTAATTAAATACTTTTTAATTTTAAATTAAGTAGGTTTTTAATTTTATAGTACTAAAGACTAAAAGGGAATATACTATTATAAAATATAGTATTCTAGAATATAGTACCTAGGGGAGTATTACTAGGTTTATTATTAGGCCTATAATAATTCCTTAAATAAATTTTATTATAAAAGTAATTTTAATATAAGTATAAAATAAAGTCTACTTACTCTACCCCTAATTATAAGACTATAAACTATTTATAAGTAAATTATAACTAGGGATTTTATACTTTTTAATAGTATAATAAGTAAGTAGGAATTTTATTCTTATTATATAAGTAATAAAGTTAAGTATTTATATAATTATACTCTTAGTAATACTAAGTAAAGTCCCTATAACTAGTCCTAACTACTAATAACTAGTAGAATTCCTAGTAATTAAGTATATAAATTTCCTTAGTAAGCCTAATAAAGACTAATAGGCTAAGGTTCTTATATTATAAGTCTTTAAAACTATTTTACTACTAGTTTAAGAAGGTAGTCTACTATTATTCCCTAGTATATTACTAAATATAATTTTATATTAGAGAGTATATATAAAAGTTATTTAACTATATTATTATATTTTATTTAGTTAGTTTATTTACTATTTTATTACCTAGTGAAACGGGCTAAGGACACTATAGGAGCAAAGAACAATAAAACTACACACACCCACACATCTATATGAGAGTATTATAGTATTACAGTTTTGCACCCATAGGCCTTAGAACAAAGGAAAAGAGCTTAAAACAACTGGATACATTATTATAGATGTAATCCTAAAAGATCTAATTAAAAGAATAATAATTCACTGAGAAAACTGAACTTAAATTACTATATTACTTATATTATTATACTAATAATGATACTAACTCTATCTCTATCCCTCCGCGGGATTCTATCTATAATAAATAACTAACTAAGTTACTTAATAAGCCTCCTTATAATAATAAATCTTACTACCCTATTTTAATTATTCCCTATAGTTTCACCTTAATAACCTATAAGGTAAATTATATATAAAAAGGAAAACCTAAAATAAAAAAAATCTTAATATAAAGGAAAAAAATCTATTTAATAGCCTAATATCTCCTATATTCTCATTATAGATATAATCACTTTTTATATAGGCTATACTATTCATTATAATACTACTCTAAGATATTCTCTACTATAAGTTTATAAGCCTTATCCTATTCATATCCTTACTTATACTAACCCCAACTACACTACTTATCTAGTCATAAAAAGTAATAACTATAATTACTATTAGGAATATAATTCTCTATTTACTACTAATAATTAATATACTTATTAATATAGTCCTCTTACCTTTTATAAATAAACTTAAAAGTATTAGTTAACTCTAGGTAAGTAAGTTATTCTCTAGTAATAATAATTTTATCTACTAATAGAGTTAATAGGCTTAGGTTTAGAGTAGGTATTTTTAGCTTCTAGTGCAATAGTATTTCCTTCTTTATAGGTTTATAAGGGTCCAGAGGGGTTTTCCCCAAATTTAAAAGATTAGAGTTATTATTACTAACTAGGTTAGGGACTACACTAGGTAATATTACTAATTCATTTTCCAGGTCTATAATAAGGAAGTCCTCTAGAATATTAAGAGTAATAGGTAATATAATATAATTATTAGGTTTATTAGGTAGACCTAAGTAATAGTAGCTCGCGAAGATTCTAGTAGGTAATCTAGGTAACTTAGGAGGAGATAAGTAAATTACTTCTCTATTCTCTAAGGGCTATATTTTACTAGTAGCACTATTAGCCTTTACTTTAAGTAGGTCTATCTCAGGTATATAAAGAGCTTTATTACTATATATTATAGGGTAATAAGTAAATTCTATAATAATTTTTAAAATATAATAACTAATTAATTTTAAATATTTTACTATATAAAGTCCTAGTTTTACTATTATAAAGGCTAAATTATTAATAATCCCTTCTCTTATATAAACTTAGACTTAATTTACTACTCTAAGACTATAAGTCTAGCCATTATTTTATCTAACTTAGAAACTAACTTTTATATTATATAAAAGGAGTTTATAAAGGTTACTAAGAGCCCTAAGGTATTTATAGTATAAATAGAGGTTATCCACAATCTTAATAAAATACTAATTAAATTCCTTAGTTTATATAAAATTTATATAGTAGGTTATACCCCTTTATTAATTTATTATTATTATAGCCTAGTAATTACTACTAAATTATAAGTAGAATATTATAATATTTAATTAGGCTAGGAGGTCTTAATAGGAATTATAGATATTATAAGTTAATACTTAGAACTTATTGGAGGAGGTAGCTTAAGTCTCCTAAGTAATTTATTATCCTGGGGTTTATATTTACTTATTTAATCCTTAAGTATTAAACTTAGTTAAATAATACATATCTTCTACTTTAAGGAAATTACTATAGGCAAGGTAGCCTTAAGTATTATAGAGATTTATAAGGTAATACTAAGTTACTTTAATAAACTACTTAGTCTACTCTCTAATTATATTAAATTCTTAATAGAATCTAGTCTATAAAAATAATACTAAATTATTATTACCCTTAATAAACTAGTTAAGTGTATAGTTATTTTCTTTTTTATTCTTTAGAGGTTTAATATTACCCCTAGGGCTAGTAAGAGGGGGCTCTAGGTTACTATAGGGATTATTAATATGGATAGGGCTCTTAGAATTAAAGGCCTTATAAGGGCTCTAGTTCACTCATATAGAAGGCTTCTTTTTATATAGGTTAAATACTCTCTCACTAATCTATTAATTCTTCTACTTAAAAGAGGTAAGAATATTATTCCTCTATTTATAATTCTAAATAGTATTAATTATAGGGTAATTCTTAATAATAGGTCTTACCCCCATGGATTTATTAATAATAAGACTTAGAGTTAGGTTTAGGTTTACTAAGAGTTAAATAGACTTATTAATTAGTATAAAGGCTCTAGGAACTTAAATATTAGGTGTGGATAACTTAGGGTCTAAGTTAAAGTTACTAAGGTTATTAAGGTAAAGTTAAGTTATTATTCTCTTAGCTAGGTCTTCTATATTAATTATAACTTTATCCTAGGTATAGATTATTTATTATAATTTCCTATTAAATAATTAATTATTAATTTCTTAAATATAGTTATTCTACTTGGACTTCCTACTAAGTATTAAGAACCTTATATCTTTTTACTTAAGGTCCATTAAATAAAATTTAATAATAATTCTTCTAACTTATAAGAATAAAATATCTTTAATAGGAGGGCTAGCCTGGATTTTAATATAACTTAGTCTTATAGACTAATAAATCTATTTAAGATAATAAATACTAAATACCCATAATTAATCTAGAGAAAACTAGGGAACTTAAATAATATCTACCTATTATTTAAGAATAACTTATATATAATTAATAGGTTCATAAATAGCTATTATAGATATAATTAAGGCCTTTAGTCTTAATTTAGTATTCCTATTTTATTAAAAGTTATTATAAAAGAAAGACTATTCTATAAATTAGTTAATAAGGAGTCCTAAGTAATAGATAATATCCCCTTAATTATCTACCTTTATAGCTATTTATAGGAGAAAAACTATAAGGTTATATTTATGCACTACCTCCCTGCTTTTCTTTATTATATTATTGTTAGTAGTAATATAGTATTTAACTAAATTAATTTTATCCTTAATATTATATATAATAAATTAGAAGCTACCCTCTATATTAGATATAATTAGTAATATCTTAGCTTAAATAGACCCTTATAAATTAAATAGGTTAATAATAGACACTATATTAGCTTAGATAGTTTTAAACTACGCGGGCTAATACTTCCTAATATACTTAATTTATTAAAAATAAATATAGAGTAGAGTTACTAGTAAATTAGGATAGAGTTATTTAAGTTACTTATACTTAAGGCTTATATTAGGTAGTAAATTGTACTATAGTTAGGAAGGGGTAAGTTAATTTAGTGAGTAATTATTACTAATTCTTAGTATTAGGATATTAGTAGTAGTTTTCTAGAGAAGGGAATTAATAGGCTTATAAGTATTCTTTAAAACAACACTATTCTATTTAGTATATTTAGGCTAGGTTACTTTGTGAAGAATATTATAAAGCTTTTTCTCTATTTAAAAGTTAAGTCTTTTAGAGGGTATTTTTCCTTATAAAGTTATTATTATAGAAGAATTAATTAAAGTTATTATAAACTTAATTAGAAATATAGGAAAAAGAGAGAGTAGGTAAGTAAAGTAATATAAGTTATAGGTTAATATTTAAAGGTAATATGAGTTCACTTAGTAATAAACAACCTCTGAGGGGTAAGGGTAAGTATTATTAGGTCTATAAAGGGATCTCTAATTATAAAAGAGCTTAACTATACTACTAAATAAGTTTATAAGAGGTTAAATCCATTTATATTATAGGAAAAAGGGCTACTTATATAGGGAGAATTTAGTAGGCTACTAATTTATTATTATAATAGAATAAAGGGTTTAAATAAAATATTAGGTAGTTAATTAGGGCAGCTAATAAGGTTACTATTTATCTTATCTAATTAATAATTAATAATTTAAAAGGAGAGAGGGGGGGTTACCTTTATAAGTAAGTAAATTAGTGGGAAGTATAGAGAGAGCTTATAATTTATTTAATTATTAGCCTTCTCCCCTATTCTTAGAAAACTTCTTCCCTCCTTTATTATTATATTAAAAGTAATAAACTATCTCTTTCATATTTACAAAGTATTATTGGATTCTTCCTTTATTATTATTATTACTAATTATAACTTCTATTAGAAACTTAAATACCCCTCATATATTAATATAATTAAAGAAGTATTATCTCTAGCTCCTTATAACTAGACTTATTCCTAATAAGAAGAATTATAACTCTTTACTCTATATTAAATTATCCATAAACTTCTTTATAATAAAATAAGTAGTACTTTATACTCCTTAAACTTAGTAACTAACTTATTTATAAGTTATAATATCCCTTATTTAGTATAATCTCTACTTTTTAGAGCCCTTAAATATATATTATAAAATTAACTTCTATATAAAGGTCCTTCCTTCTAATAATCCAAATATTATAATTAAGTACTTCTAGGAGGCCTGCACTAGCCCACACTATAGGAACACTATAGAGAAAGGGCCTCTATTCCATTAGTATATCTTTATTATATCCCCCATTATAAGTTCTTATAAGCTCTAGATAGTAAAAATAATTAACCCTAATAGGCCTAAAGTGGGTTATAACTTTTATATCTAAGTAAATAGGGGTTAGAATACTATACTATATAGTAATTATAAGCAGTACACCTACTCCCTTTATAACACAGCCACTAGAGTATAAGTCTATAAGTTATACTTTAAATATATGAGCCTACCTAGTAATACCTACGCAAACTATTTATATTATAAGTAGGATTCTAAGTATTTCTTTAGTTCTAAGGAGAATTATAAGAGTTTTAGGTTTAGTATAGGGGATCTAGTGTGGAGGAGTAATAAGTTTAAGGGTACTACTACTAAATTTTAAATTAACTAGAAGACTATATAATATTTAGTATTAGATTTTTTAAGAGTTAGTATTATAATAGAGTACTATAGGGATTAACTTAAGGAGTATAAGAGTAAGTCTCTTTATATTCTTACTAAGTATTCTTTTATTAATTCTAATACTCTAGATTTAAATAAGAGAGAGTTAAGTAAAATCCTAGCTTAGGTTCTTAGGAAGAAGAAGAAGATAAACTAATTAAATCTATAATATAGAAGGTTTTTATAAGCCTAAAAGAGGTAGTGTAAAGAATAAGTTTTTACTTTCTAAAGGTTATTAAATAAAATATACTTATATAAATAATATAGGGGGTCTAATTAAAAGAAATATAGGAAAAGTATATATTAAGTAAATAGAGTATTTATATATATAAATATAAATAGGATTAGGAAGGTTCCTTTGTTCTTAGTTTTCCTAGTGGAATACTTATTTATTACCTAGGAAAACTTATTTACCTAATTCTATATACTAATAGGGCTTTATAAATAGTCCTACTAGGTATTCTAGTTATAGGATATATCCTATGAGATATATTTATAGTATTATAAATATAATTTAAATAAATAATATAAAATAAATAAAAGAAAAAAGAGTAAAACTAAAGCTATTAATGAATAGTGGGGTTATAGTATTAAGTTAGGTAAAATAGTAAGAGAAAAGGTAAATATAAAATTAGGGAGAGTCTATAATTTATTATAAGGATTTTTTAGTATAATTATAGATTTTAATAATATTGGGGTTAATACCTTAGTACTAGTATAAAATTAGTAATAATACTAAGTATAGTTATTAGGAATCCCGCGTAGGCTTCTAGGTACTAACTACTTAGAATATCTCTTTAAGTAATAAGTAAATATAAATAAGGAGAAATAATACAAAAGTAATAAAGTAGTAATTATAGATATAAAAGGTTCTTATATGGGGTTGTGTGGTATTATAAGTACTATTGCCCTCTAATTTTTACTAGTAATATTTAATAGTCCATTAGGTAAAAGTACTATTAAGTAGAGTTATTACTTATATAAGTATACTAGCTATTCTTTATTAGGTTAAATTATAGAATCTCTATATAAAGTTATTATATTACCCTTAATTTATTAAGGGTCTCCTTGAGAGCCTAGAAGTATATAATAAAGTAAGTAATTTAGTGAGGAATATTATCCCTAGAGTTAACTCCTTATAATAAGTTAAAGTTATTAGGGCTAATTATAGGTTCTTTTATATTCTCTTTATTATTCTTAATAGGGTGTAGTTATTTATAGGTGGGGTAAATTTTTCTAAGGTAGTTTATAAGATTTACTTAGTATTAGTTGGGGTTATTTAGTTCCTAAAATCCCTTAGGGGCCTTAATAAACTTCTTTAACTAATTACCTATATAAATTAAGCCCTTAAGAGGCTTACCCACTAATATTATAAGTTTATAAAAAGTATTATTTAGGGCTTTTAAATAAATCCGGAATAGTCCCTTTTACTAATAACTAAGCTTAGTCTCTAAGGATTTATTAATATACTATTTTATATTAAATACTAAAATAAGGTTATTAACTCCTAATTCTTATTTATATAATATATAACTTTATTATTAATTAAACTTATTTATAATATACTTATACTACTTAGTAATTATTTTTTAAGTAGCTACCTAATTTTTATTAAGTTATTTAAATACTTATATATATATAAGGAGTTCTTACTTAGGGGTCCACACCTAATCCTACTCTAGTACTCTCTAAGTTAATATAAAAGTCTTAATAAGTATAATTACTTTATAACTATAAAATAAGTAAAAGGGGCTATAACTAGTTAAGGCTTTTACTAATATTTTATCCGTGAATAGAGTAGCTTAGAAGAAAGATTTAAAGTCCTTATTTATATTCTTAGTCTAAGTTAAGAGTATATATATAATAGGCTAATAACTAACTTTTATAGTCCCATTAACTTTAGAATTATAAGTAATAATAACTTATTACTTAACCCTATACTTATAATTAAACTTAATAACTACTCCCTTATTCTTAGGTCCTCTATTTATAATAAGAGTCCTATAGAGTTCATAATAATAAATAATATCCTCCTAAATAAACTTAATAATAAAATAAGAATTAACTTATTATATTTACTAGGCTTTAACTTATCCTATTAGGAGGTCACGAGCTTCTACTATATCCCACTTTCCCACTTTCTAAATATTAAGTGCCACGCGCGTAAATAGCAGCCTGGATAGAGTTATAAAATAGTGAGGGTCATTCGCGCGTCTAGCTCTCTGTTTCTAATAATTTTCGCAGGTGTGGACTTACTTATTAACTTACTAGTAAAGGCCGCACTAATAATAGTACTCAGCAAGGCACTTATAAACTATATTATATCCCTAATATCTACTCTCTTAGTATATCTTTATAATTAACTTAAATTAAGTTTATAAATTATTAATTACCTATTATAGTATAGGCTTATAAATACTAGGGCACATAAAAAGAAGTTTGTTTCTTAGGAAGAACTTCCCTACCTCCTCTTTAAATTTATAGTAGTAAATAGGCCTAATTCTATTTAATTATTTTAATATACTTAAATAGTAGGTAATTTATCTAGAGTACCTAGTCTAGTCCTAGGTACTATTAAGTATAGAATTAAGAATATTTATAAGTTTTAAGGGCTCCTAAGGAATATTATTAGGTTCTACTATAAAGACCTCTATTAAGTAGGTTTTATTTCCTTCTAATTATATATACTTAAAAAAGGAGATAGTAATTAAGTTTATAAAGAAAATTTATTTATTTATCTAGTTATCTATTTTACCTTTAACCTTAGTATTAAGTTTATTTAATAGGCTACTTACTTTGTAAAAAAGCCTATTTATTATAGTATTTTAGGTTCTAGGGAGGTATTTAACTTCAAAATTAAATATATAAATTTATAAGATCCATTAAATAATAAGGACTCTAGGTAAGTTAGTAGTAGTACTATTTAGTTAAGTAATAAGAGTTTTAGTATTAATTTCTAATATAAAGTAGTGTCTATAGAGGTAGAAGTGGACTTACTTAAGGGCTTTAAGTATACTCCTTAGTTCTTTTTTTTTAGTATTATAATTAAGTTCTAGGCCTACCTAGGAGCTACTTTTATACCTTAAAACTACTTACTTCTTATTAATATACTATCCTAGAATACTACCCTATTTAATAGTACTAGTATTAATTATGAGGTAAATTTAATTAGTATTAGGTCTATAATTTATTCTAATTAAAATAGGGGTAGAGGTGAGTTAATTCTTAAGTATATTTATTATAGTTTATTAGTCTAGTCCCTATTGGAATAGTGTATTCTTCCTTAGAAGTATTATGAGAGGTTTTATTATAGTAGAGAAACTTTTAACCTAAATTCTATAAAATAATATAATTCCAAGGAAAGAATAAAGATTAATAATATTATTATAGACCCTTTATTCCTTTATTTTAATAATTTTAGAATTCTTAGGCTTATAATTATTAGTACTATATATATATTCTATAATAGTAATAAATTACTAGGCCTATTATAACTTCTTAATAGTTATTATATAGTTAGTTAGTTTAATATTAATAAGAACTTTATTAATATTCTAAATATATTCTAGGATATATTAGTAGAGCCTAGGGTACTCTAGGACTTCTTTATTATTATACCTTAAAGTAGGACCTTTAATAGCTATATTATTTAGGAAGGCTTTATAGTATATTAGGATTAAGTTATATAGGATATATATTATAATCCTTATAAACTAGGTAACTAAGTTTATAGTACTCTGTAATAGAGTATATATTTAAAGGAGTCCAATTAGGGTTATAAAGGTTATAATATCTTAGCTTTAGGGGTCTAAGGGAACTTAGTTATAATTAGAGAAGAAGTCTAATAGTGATAGGAGCTGATATATTATGAAGTTTTCTAAGAATTTATTACTAGTAGGGGGTAAGGCTATATCTTATATTATAATAGTATTAACTTTAGTTATAGAGTTAATAAGTTATATTTTTCTATTTTTCTTCCTAATAAGGAAAAATAGGTTTTAGTAAGTTATATAGTTCTATTTAAGAATTCCCTTATTAAAGTAATTCTTAAGAATAGTAATAATATCCCCTTTTAGGGCTTTTAGAATTAGAATACTTTTTACTTACTAGGCTTTATAAGGGATAATTTAAATAATTTATAGAGGAGTTACTAAGGGATTAATAGATTTATAATACTTAAAACTCTAAGTGAGGGTGTTCTCTTTATTCTTTAAGACTTTTAAAAGGAGTTCCTTCTCCTTTAGGGTTAAGTAGTTAATTATAAAAAGAACTTTATTAAGGTACTCCTTAGTAAAATAATTACTTATAGGAATATTTAAAAACTTTAGTAGAATTAAATTTATAAAGACACACTCTAATGCGGGCCTAAGGGTCTTCTTTACTTTCTCCTAGGCCTTAAGTTTTTATTTAGGGTCCCCTTTAGGTATAAAGTTATTTAAAGGTATATTATTAATAAATTAAACTTTTTTATTCTTTATTTTATATATTATATTAATTTCTCTAAATATATAAGGTAAATTATTATAGGTATAATTTTATTATAGTTTATTATATACTTTTATTAGGGCCTTCTCTAAGAGGTTAGAGCCCTAGTAGGAGTAATAGTAAAACTTAGTATTATTTACTTTAAAGCTAATACCTAGCTCTAAGTTAAATAAGTATATAAAGAATAGTAGGTATTTTCTAATAATAAGTAGCCTTTCTTAAAGTTTAGAATTTATAGAGAACTTTAGTAAGTTAGTTTTATATAATATATACTACTTATAGTAGTTCTAGATATTAGGGTTAAATTTATTAATAGTTTATTATAGGGTTTAAGTATACTTAGGTTCTCTAGTTCTAAGAATATTAATTATTATTTTCTAGTCTCTAAAAAGTATAGCCTCACTATAAATTATGAGGTATTTTATAATTCTAAATATAGTAGTCTTAGTACTATTATAGAGTTTAGTATGAATTAACTTACCTTTCTACTATAAGGATAATTAGTCTATATTCTTACTTTATTTCTAAAAAAAAAGAAATTTACTAGGATAATTTACTAATAACTTTAAGACTTCCTCTAATTCTATATGAGGTATATAATATAATAATAAGTAACCCTTTTTCTTCCTTATTTAGTACTTATATTT